>VUQH01000546.1:0-23026 GCA_015106775.1 Etroplus canarensis | reverse complement strand
AAATTATTTTTTAATAAAAAATATTTTTTTTTTATATATATATATATATATATATATATATATATATATATATATATATATATATATATATATATATATATATATATATGTCACACACATATATGCCCAGCTAAGTCTAGAAAACTAGTCTTTGTCATGTACAACTGAGCATTTAAATTGGTACAATTTGGCAAAAAAATAAGCATAATCTTCAAAAATCCAATATTTTATGCATGAGTTTATGCATGAGTTTCCAATTCTCATAATTATTATTTTATTTGACTTCTTTTATGTTGCTTTTATGTTCTATCCTTTAATGATATTTTATGCCCGCTGTTATTTTATGATAAGATGTTTGTGCAAGAATGAGATTATAATGTTTATGATTATTTTATACACTACAAACTACTTTATAGGCCTAACAGTAAGCAGTAACTGCAGGGCTTTTGAAAAATACAGGCTTTGATACATTCACTCACTGTAGCTACTAATCTTGCTTCTCTGCTCTGCATGCAGCGTGTTGGACTAGTTGAACTCGCACGGCCAGGTTTCACTCCTTAAATTATCAAGCAGAGTAGATATTACCACATGGTAAGCTCAAACACTACACAGGTCACACTTGACAGTATAATCTCTATTTTCTCCTGTTTCTTAATCAGATTGAACATCTGAGAAGATGACATCTAAGGGAATCTTAAGCTGATGAAAGGTAGTTATCAGGATTCATATTCAAAGTGAAGTCAAGATGTTCAGCATTAAACGTATGGTAAATTACTCGGCTAGAGCAATTTAAACAGCTAATAAAATGAAACATGTCGAGTCTGCCATAAAGCAACAATTTTAGATCAGATCTCCTTCAGGGTGACTGGGCTTTGCTTTCCACTATAGATGGACAAAAATATAAAGCAGACATTGGCATAATATCAAAAAGAATGATCTCCTCTCACCATCAAGTAGATGAAAGTCATAACCTTCTCCTCCTACCCATCTGGCTTTAGCTTGTAGCATCGTCATCTAAACCTTTGAAAACAAGTTCCTCATTATCTGAAAAAAACCACCTGCACTCTCCCTGCATTTTTTACTTCCAGCCTATTAGCCTAGCTTACACCATCAAACCCTCTTTCAACATGGACAACTCAGCTTCCCAAAGTTAGTGTGGGTGATTTGTAGCCATGTGTAAATTGGAACTTGGGGCCTGAGTCAAAGCAGAGTCATAAATAGGAGGGAGGAGAGGACGACAGCACCCTGCCAGATTCAGGGAGGGAATTGATGGAGGCCAGCAGCCTCACGTAGATGAGAAACACATTCTTAATAACTATCTCATCAAAACACATCCTTCTGCTCACTCCCCAGGCCAAAGTGTAAAAATAACAAAGCAAAGAGTCTACAGGGAGGACTGACATACAGGCAAAGAGACAGACTAAATGCAATCCTATCCTTTTGGTGAGAGTTAATCCCACATTCCAAATGATCAAATTCTTTAGACTTATAAAGCATCTGTGCTGCTCTTTTATGTACTGAATCTAATAAACTGTTTTTTTTCCATAATTTTTTAAAGCCCAGCTTTTAGCTTATTTATCCAGGTTGATGTGCTGTTCAGCGAAGTGACGAATTTCAAAGGTCAGTGCTTTGGAGGTTGTAAAGCGTATTCAGGCTGAATCTAAAGTTAATTAATTTTTCTTTACCTTTGTCAATTTTATTTTATTTTATTTTTTGGTATAAAAGATTTCTGAAGACCATTTTTGCAGCAGTGGCAAAATAGACATCACTGCGAGATAGCAAACAACATATTGATTTAAATTAAGGTACATTTTTGTACAAATCTTTGTATTGTTAATGCTCTACATCTACTCAGAGTTTCATTGAACTGGGTTTGCAACTTAAGTGGTTTCCTTACTTTTCAAACAGACAAATGATACAGAGAGTAAAACTGAAAAAAACCTATGGATTTGAATATAAATTTTATTATTATTATTTTACTTGGAATTTTTTAAAATTCCTTTTGGTCTGTATTTATTCCCAGTGAACATGACACAGTGCCTTAAAAATAAAACCTGAGACAGTGGCAATAACTCAAGCTGCATCATATTTCAACTGCAAAAAGGTTTGGATGCTGTGTAAAATATAAATAAAAACACAATGCAATAATTTGCAAATCTTATAAAACAATATTTTACTGACAAAAGAATACAGAAAACATATCAGATGTTGAAAGTGAGACATTTTACTATTTCATGAAAAATAGTAGCTCATCATTTGATGGCAACAACATGTTTCAAAAAAGTTGGGACAAAGGCAACAAAAGGCTGGAAAAGTAAGGGTTACTAAAAAGAAACAGCTGAGAGAGCTTGTTGCAAATAATTAAGTTAATTGGCAACATGCCAGTAATGTGACTGGGTATAAAAAGAGCACCTTAAAGAGGCAGAGTGTCTCAGAAGTAAAGACGGTCAGAGATCCAGCCATCTGCGAGAAACTGCGTCTACAAATTGTGTAACAATTTCAGAATAATTTTCCTCAATGTAAAATAACAAAGCCTTTGAATATTCCATTATCTACAGTATGTAATGTCATTAAAATATTGTGGGAATCTGGAGACATAGCTACACGCTAAAAACCAGTATTGGATGCTGGTGATCTCTGAGACTTCGGGCAGTACTGCAATGCCAACAGGCATGATTCTATTATGGAAATCACTGCATGGGCTCAGGAACACTTCAAGAAATCACTGACTGTGAACACAGCTCACTGTGCCATCTACAAATGCAGGTTAAAGCTCTATCATGCAAAGAAGAAGCCACGTGTGAACATGACCCAGAAACGCTGCCATCTTCTCTGGGCCAAAGCTCATTTAAAACAGACTGCCCCAAAGTGGAAAGCTGTTCTGTGGTCACATAAATCGAAATTTAAAATTCTTTTTGGAAATCATGGACGCCATGTCCTCTGGACTAAAGAGGAGAGGGAAAATCCAGCTTGTTATCAGCACTCAGTTCAAAAGCCTGCATCTCTGATGGTAAAGGGGTGCATTAGTGTCTATGGTACTGGCAATTTGCACATCTGGAAATGCACCATCAATGCTAAAGGGTGTATATACAGGTTTTAGAGCAACATATGCTCCCCTCCAGATGATGTCTTTTTTACAGAAGGCCTTGCAAATTTCAGAAAGACAATACTAAACTGCATAGTGCAATCATTAAAACAACATGGCTTTGCAGTAGAAGAGTTTGGGTGCTGGACTGGCCTGTCTGAAGTCTGGACCTTTCACTAACTGAAAACATTTGAAACATTTGAAACATCATGAAACGCAAAATACAACAAAGAAGACACATTACTGCTAAGCAACTGGAATAATATAGCATACAAGACTGGGGCAACATTCCTTTCCCAAAGGTCCAGCAGCTGGTCTCCTCAGTTCCCAGAAGTTTATGGACTGTTGTCAAAAGAAGATGGGATGAAGATGAGAAGATGAGCTATTATTTTTCATGAAATAGTCAATGACTCACTTTCAACATTTGATATGGTTTCTATGTTCTTTTGTGAATCTCTCCCTCTCTTGTGATCAATCTAGCAGTGCTATAGCCTTAGGCCACATGAGGCCGTAAATTGGACGGCAAAGGTTGTGACACAATTGTGGCACAGGTCTTCTGCCGTTCCCCACAGCTTACTGGTGATGCCAATATGCTTCAGGTGGGTGCGCAAGCTACAATGGCCAGTCCTCAGCCTGAAGATGGTAGTCTGCTCGCTGCGTTGATGAGGTCAGTCACTAGGTCATAGTTGCCCCTTGTCTTCTTCCACACTGCTTTCTGCTTGCTTTTTCTCAGTGTCTTGGCTTCCTGGTAGGTGGAGGAGGATAGTTGCTGGGGTCTTCTGCTTCTCAGCCATCTCATTTCCCTGAAACCCACAGTGAGCGGGGATCCACTGCAGGACCAAGGTGCAACCTTCAGGAAAGAAGAACAAACCTTCCTGTAGCTTCTGTATCTCCCAGTCTGGGGCATCACATGTCAATGACTGAAGAGCTGCCTTGGAGTCGGTCAAAATGACAGTCTTGGTAGGTCTGTTGCTTGTAATGTACTCCACTGCTGTCTGGAGAGCAAGCACCTCTGCTTTGAAGTCAGAGTATTTCTGTCCAGTGGCCCTGGAGAAGGAGTACGTCTGTCCAGTGGGTGTTCTAATGTACTCGCTGCACCCCCCATTCCTAACAGCATCGTCGATGACACTTTTGTGAATAAAATATTGGTTTACGAGATTTGCAAATCATTGTATTGTGATTTATTTATATCTTACAGTTTCTAAACCTTTTTGGGGGGGTTGTAGCACACCGGTGTCAACATAGGTGGTGGCGGCAAAGTAAACAGATAGTATTTGGAAAGACTTCAGAAAGAAAATCCACCTGAAACTACAAAAGCAAGGAAGACCAAAAGTTTGCAGACATATTCCTTCTTTTCACAGTAGAAATTACACCATTGGTACAGACTGCTATTTCCTATTTCAAAAATGATAAAAAAAATCTCATGCACACTTTCTATTCTTTATGCTATTTAAACTACAAGTTGGAATACATTTTGCCAAATTTAAAAATTATCTTTCATGTATCTTTAGATCATTTTGTACTACGACCCTTCTTTCAGTTCATTATATACAATCATAACATTTTCAAAAATCCTTTATTTCTATAACCAGAATGAAGAAATTCGACCTAAGATCAGAGTTATATCTCTCAGTATGGCTGTTATATAACATTCTACATCTCCACGTGGCTGCTAAAATTATGCCATCACTGATCTAGATAAAGCTGCACTGTTACCAGTACATGTGAAATGCTGACTCAGACCAGGATCCCCCAGCTTATTCTGGTTTCTGTGTCAGAGGGTGTCTGTGTTTGCTTAAATTAATGTGCGTGTGTGAGTACATCTTGCTTTAGTCTGTGCATCTATAATGTATGAGGCAACACAGTGCATGTTGCCATGTGTATGTGGGCCAACGTTTGCGTTTGTTTCTCTACAGTGATGTGATAATGCATCAACATCTGACATTGGTGACATATACGTGTGAGAGTATGCGTATGTGTGTTGGTAGCTGCACAACCCAGCCCTCCAGGGGACCATCAGTGTGTGAGTGTTTCAGAGAATAATAAATTTAAGCAAGGCGGGGAGAAGAGAGGCTGCGACCACCAATCGATCCTGCCGCTGTTTCTCAAATTAGGAGGGAGGGATGAGTGCGAGAGACAGGAAGAGAAAGACAGGAAGAGAAAGTCAGACAGAGAGATGGGGGGAGGGGGGCATAGGGAGCTGAAATAGATAGTGAAAGACAGCATTTTAATTTAGAACTGCTGAAAAGGTAAAAGCAGAAGAGAAACAAATGTGAAAAAACATTGAGAGGAAGAGTGACAGATGAAGATACTGTTGCAGTGAGTGAAGGAAGTGAGTAATGTGAAAGAAAGCCAAACACTGAGTCCAATTAAGTATCATCCCAGCAGAGTAAAGTGTAACCATCCTCTTCTGCTTGGGCTTCATGGCTACAGCTTCCAAGGGCACACTGCTGGTCACGTGGCTCAACACACACAAACTACATCGCACATTCATTACAGGCACTAACAGAAACATGGCCGCACAATTTCATCACAGCTGAAAAACACATATCTTACTGGGCTTGCCACACAAACAGACATTCACACGCACATACATCTGCAATCTGCACATCTCCTGAGGGACGCAGCCTTTGGAGGACCTGGGGAAGAAGCGGTGCCAAAGATGGCTGGCGCCAGCAGCTACTGCTCCCAGGGTGCAGATGTGTGCCAGGGGCTAACCCACTCATCTCTGCTCTGCCCACCCACCAGCTGCTGCTGAGGGGCAGCAAACACGCTGCCTTGGAGTAAGCTACATCGATTACAAATGCACACTTTATGTCTCCATGCAAAAGAATACACCTGCATACACACAAGCACAATGAAGTACACACACACAGACCCAAATAATCTTACTCGTGTCTCACACACAAACAGGCGATGGCCTCAGGGGTGGCTTGCTGTCTCTTAGAAAGGCCAAGTTAATGAGTGAGGCCTCTGGCTCTAGTGGCTTTGGACTATAGCAGAAAGAGTGTCTGAATGACTGACTATGGCACTACAGTGGGATTAGAGGGATGCTTCATATTGGCACAGAGAACAAATCGACATACTCTAATAATTCCCTTTCACATTCTGCAGTATTGTGAGAGGAAATAGCAAATGGATAGGAATAATAGAGGTCGAGGCTGACGGTCCCCTGTGAGTGCTTTTACCCCCCAGACAACACATCCCACGCTCAAACAGATAGATGCGTTAATGCACAGATCTGAACACATGCAAGTGCACACACAGACACAAGAGGCACACACTGAATAGAGACAAGTGATCCTTTTGACTGCAGGCGCTGCAGCCCAAGTTACGAGAGTAAGAAACTGAGAGAAATAACATGGGGACGCATTAAAGGCTGAGCAAGACAAACCAAAAGACAGGAGGGTAGTGGAAAAGTAAGACTAAAACAGTAAACGTGTGAAGAGAAAGCCATGTTTGAATTTCAACATGTGAAAAGAGCGAGAGAAACTATGTCATACATTTTTTGCTTTAGATTTAATCTGGGCCTGGATGCAAACAACACCCCAGCCCAACCTCTATAGGGTGCTGCATGCAGAGCGCGTTTGTATGTGTGTATGTGTGTGTGTGTGTGTGTGTGTGTGTGTGTGTGTGTTTATGTGTGTGGGGGTGGCTGAAGGATTGGTTGCCAGGGAGATTCTGACATATCAGGCCCCACTCCCTGCTGCCCTCAGTTTAGCCTCGACAAGTCAGAGTAAACGCTCTGCGGCGGCCCAGCTAATTTACAATCTTTCTCTCTTGTTCTCTCCCACCTGTCTCTCCTCTTTGTCCTGTCACTGTCTTCCTTTGTTTGCATCAAGGTTATATGATGCTCTTTGTACTATTCATAATAATTTTCTTAATCACTTTTACCTGAACAGCTGAACAATTAATTTCCCTTTGTCTTATTCTTTCTTGCTCCTCTTCTCATTTCCTTCTCACTTTCTCCTCTTCACAAGCCTCTGTGCATACTTTCCTCTATTTCATTACTTTACTCTCCCTCTTAGGTAGGCTGATGTGGTCGGGACCTGTTGTTCTCATCTAGTGACAGCCAAACAGGGCCTGTTGTAATTAGTGTGGAATTCTAATGAGCTTATCAGGTCAAAAGCAGCTTAGTCCTCCAGGACCCTAGCAGGGTGGAAATTAGCCCTGCTCCCTCCCAGACAAAATGCACACACCCGCCTGCACATTACACAATAACACATTGTGCATACCGATGATACAAGCTCGATTCATTAACAAACACTCGCTGACAAATTCAGCCTCACCCTCTCCTCTCATAAAAGGATTAACCCACTTTACATCAGCCAGTTAACAAAAAAGCGAATTATTAATGTGAGTGGCAACAACAATAAAGGAGGCAACAGCAGTGATGTGTAAGGCTGTCACTGTGCTAAAGGAACAAGTAGCTGGAGGGGTGAATAAGTTATCTGAAGAGAGGATTGTAGGCACAGATAAATAAACAAGCAGATGCTCAAATGCGCACAAGCATGGGGTAATCACCAACATATACAGAAAACCAAAGCAACTTTTTTATTCCTCTGTGGTGGTGTGGAAAGTAGTGGCAGTCATGTTAAAATAAAACCTCACGTTCTCCTGGTTGGCCGTGAGCTGCTGCAGGCAGACATCTCCATTAAGTATCTCCACAATTAGTTCCAGAGAAGTTGCAGTGATATGCAAAAAGCAGAGCGGGAAAGGCGAGGTACGATGATTAAGCATTGCAACAGCTGCAGCAATTGAATGAGTCTCAAGAATTTCAGTCGCACATTTCAGCCATCCTCAGATTCGATGTCTCCCTGAAAGGGAATCCTTACTATTTCAACTTGTGGGCCCTAAAATGCCCTTTCCTGCGGAAACATCCTGTTAAAACACATGACACATTTTCATTGTTTTAATAATTCTAAATGTTTAATAGATATTCTGATCTATGAAGGCAACCATTACTTTATGTGCCAAATGCATTCTGGGTCAGTGATATAGTTATTATTTCCAAAGGCCTGAGGTATGAAGTATAAAAAAAATCCCACAGTGCACTGTTTTTGGTTGTAATTTCCAGTGGAAAGGAAAAAAAGAGAAGTGGTTTAAGTCTTCACAAGTTTCATAGGAAATGGAGAAAAGGAGCTGGAAAATGCTTGTGGATGAAGACAGCTATACCTACATTT
The DNA here is from genome assembly GCA_015106775.1 of Etroplus canarensis. Taxonomy (NCBI): domain Eukaryota; kingdom Metazoa; phylum Chordata; class Actinopteri; order Cichliformes; family Cichlidae; genus Etroplus; species Etroplus canarensis. The sequence goes on along the minus strand of VUQH01000546.1, from coordinate 14,758 downwards.
TCTCTTCCAAGGAGTAACCACGGTTATACACCGAGCTTGGCTACATTGTGTTCTGAGTCCTTTTGTGGTAGCAGAAACTGATTTTACCTGATTTAGCCAGCATCAGGCTGATCATTCTATGGAAGCCACATCAAGCTACACACGCGGGAGAGGAGGGCAGGAAGTCAGACACAGGAATGACACATAGAATCTGGTCAATTTTTAAACCAAAATTCACCATGAAGACTAAACGCTTTGCTTTTATAACAATATTGATGTGATTTGGACAGAAAAAACTAGAGGAGTTAGCACCTCTGAAAAGTAACCAGCAATCATGACCCTGATCATGGAGGAAACTAACAATCTGCCAGTGCAGCTAGAGTACATTGTTCTCCAATTACAGGCAGCACATGCACTGGTTGGTAATTATGGCTTAGTCATGTAAACATGAAAATGACTTGGATTAAAAAAAGGAGAGGGGGGGCTTCTGTATATTTTGGTGATGGATACTAATCTCTGAAAATACTTTTATTGGAAGACATTTATCATACAATGACACTTGATTCTTTGCCTCTGAGATTGTCTTCTTTTGACTCACATTTTGAATAATGCTCAGCATATTTTTGCTACACTCTGCTTCAAATTGAAAAGGTTGAACAGAACACGCCGTTGTAGCCAGTTTGACACCATTAATCAGACACTTTTACATAAACAACAATGGTGGCCTACGAGTGAAAGGATTTTTTTCCCTCCAAATATTATAAAAACTAGGACATTTACTTTTATTTTTGAGATTTTATTTTCTAATGTTAATGTTGATATATAAGCTTTATGTGTCCTCATAGTGAGGATTCCTTTAAAAAATACAGATAGCTAAATGCAAGCTGAATACAGTGATAAAATGGTTAAGCATGCTATGATCAGCTACAACAATAAAACCACCTACTTTTTATTATTGCTTAGGTCCCACTCATGTCACCAAAACTGATCCAACCCATCAGCACATAGACATGGGACCTCTGGTGGTGTCAGCAAATATGTTTGTGTGTGGTACATGTCACATTAATGTCAGGACTAAACACAAATGTTGCATTATAACAGGATGATTCTTATCCCCTTCACCTGTCAGTGCTTTTAATGTTGTGGCTGATCAGTGTATCATTGTATGTCAATGTGTAATGGTGGGAGGCCTGAAGACAGTAAAAGATTATGGGAAAGCAGGCAGAGGGTGGGTTGAATAAATCCATTTCCTGTGTTTGGCGCTGTACTGCAGCCCTTCCATCTGTTTTATTCCAGACTGGTTAACATCCAATCACTTACTGTGATAGTTCTGTGTGTGTGTGTCTAGGCCTCTGTGTGTGTGTGTGTGTGTGTGTGTTTGTGTTTCAGTGCCAGGAGAAAAATGGGATGTAAAAACTCCTACACTCAAAATGTTTAGATCTTGAAAGCAGAATGGTGAAGCACTGTGTTTGAGGCAAATAAGACTGCATTTCGCCCTTTGTTCTCTCTGAAATACAGGATGACATGCTGAAACAAGTAAAGCGTATCGTCAGGCACACGACACACGAAATCATCAAAATGCAATCATGCAGCCATGGGAAATATTAAAGTCTGCAAGGTGAAAACATTAACCTACCTCTGTTAAAACAATAAAAACACTGAGGCACTATTATTTCCTAGAATAGTGGTACAAATAACTTTATTTTTATGGTCTAACTTGAGTGTATTTTTATTCAAAGCACATTAAAGGAGTCGAAATGGGCCATTCGACTCTTCTTTATTCTGTAATACGCATATCCAAGTTTTATCTTGTCACTTAAAATCACAATGTCCTGTGGAAAGTTGCCAAAATAAAGTCAGCAGCTTATTACTTATTTGCCTTCCTATTGCTAGACTAGGCCATCTTTTTTATGTAAGTGAAATTTACATATCAAGCCAATGTGTCTCACATGGCATCTTCCTGGTATTATTACAAACCCTAAGCAAGCCTTAGTGGGCAAAGAGGGAGCAGAAAGGACCAGACACAACTGAGAGTAAGAAAAAGAAAAAAGAGCAAAAGCAGCAGTCTTCCAAGGTGAGCGGCACAGACAGCCACAGCTAGACCATGGCCATGGACCCTGAGAGTTAATGAAGCAGTCCTTTCCTAATATCTCCACCTGCATCCAGTACAGCAGAAGGCAACAGACAAGCATATAATCCTCTCCTCTCCTCTCCTCTCCTCTCCTCTCGCCTGAAAACTAATCCTGCACACAACTCATCCCTCACAACTCACACTGTAAACCATACCTGCCTCTGTCCCAGACAAAGGCATAAATCTGCTCTTGTTTCCAGGTAATAAAGAACTTCTGATATAGCAAGAGTGCAACAGTGAGAAAGAAGGAACTGCAGTGGCAAAGAAACAGATTTATTATGGGAGTGAAAACACATCCTGACTAATGAAGTGAGTAAAAGATTCATGGTGTTGTTGTCAAATGATCTAATGAGCATGAAGAGAGAATTACAATCAGGAAGTCTGATATAATCAAAAAAGCAACATGAGACGTAACGTTTTTGTAGTGGAAGGTTGTTTGCTAGTGGCAAACTCAGAAATTGTTCAGCAATTTGTTTTACCACTAAGAAGCAAAATTTAAGTAGTATTGTATGCCAAATAGTTTTACATGTAGTATGTGGTACTTCATAAAAGAAAGTACATCTAAACAGTCAACCAGATTTCATCTATGACAACACAGAAAGTTTAGGCATAATGCAAAACAAACACGTATTTAACACAACTATCTTACTGAATACATTAAATATGGGAATCTTCCACAATTAAATAATAAATGATTACTTATTAACTGCTGATTTACTGTGATTTTCCTGCATTACCATCTCCAGTGTTTCCAGAGAAAAGAGAAAATATCCAGAGTGTGGCAGTTCTCTGGGCAAATGTCTTCTTGATGCCAGAGGTCAGAGGAGAATGGCCAGACTGCTTTGAGCTGATAGGAACACAGAAGTGACTCAAATAATTACTCAATTTAACCAATGTTTGTAGAAGAGCATCTCTGAAAGCACAACATGTTGACCCTTTAAGCAGATGTGCTATAGCAGTAAAAGACCTCATCAGGTTCCACCTCTGCCAGCTAAGAACAGGAAACTGAGGCTACAATTTGCAGAGGCTCACCAAAATTGGACAAAGGAAGATTGGAAAAAAGTTCTCTGATCTGATGAGTCTTGATTTCTGTTGAGACATTCAGACAATCGGGTCAGAATTTGCTGTAAAAAAACATGAAAGCATGGATCCATTCTGCCTCATATCAACAGCTCAGCTTGGTGGTGGGAGTGGAATGGTGTGGGGGATATTGGCACACTTTGGGCCACTTAGTACCACCTGAGCATCATTTGAACACCACAGCCTACCTGAGTATTGTTGCTGACTATGTCCATCCTTTCATGGCCACTGTGTGCCCATCTTCTGATGGCTGCTTCAAGCAGGATAATGCACAAAGCTCAAATGATCTCAGACTGGTTTCTTGAGCATGACAGTAAGCTCACTGTGCTTAAATGGCCTCCAAAGTCATGAGATCGCAATCCAATAGAGTAGCTTTAGGATGTGGTGGAACAGGAGAAAGGATGTGGAGGCGACAAATCTGCAGCAACTGTGTGATGCTATCATGTCAACATGGACCAAAATCTCTGATGTTTCCAGCACCCTGTTGTTTCAAGATTAATACCAGCAAAACAGGCGTCACCATTTACTCATTAGTTTTTGATTTTTAAAAAAGAGTTGAAAGAATCCTCTCTAACAAGGAACCAACTAAAGAGCTCACTTTACAGTGTTTATAAGGCAATTTGCATTAAGACTGTTCAAATCTAGCGATGTATTTATTTTCAGGTAATATCAATGCATCAGTCATGCATTAAGGCCTCCATTAGTACTTCTTGGGAAGTACCAGAAGACAGCAAGCTGCCATCTATGTAGTGGAGTCTTGCTACAATATACATACATTTTAATGCAAGTTGTTCTGTGAAGGGTACAATTTATGATTTTTAATTTACTTTCAGTTTAATGTTTGACATCCATGTCTAGAAAACTGGGGGAACCAGCACAGTTATCAGCTGTGCAAACATTTACTGGAAAACTTCAACTTTACTTAATGCAAAACATGTAAGCCTTTTTTTAATGGAACAGTGTTCCTACTGTATCTTGGTTTTGGTTATCAGCATTCAGTTTCATAGTGTAAAGTAGAATTGCCTAACTTAACGTGTTGAAACAGCCCAAAAAGCTAACACTGCCTAGGCAGTGAACACTAGCATTGAGTTATTCTGTGCAAACACCTAAGACAGGTGGTTGCACAGAATAACTCAATCAGCATACTGTGGTGTTATTTTGAAATAAAGCATTACTTGATCTAACTAAGGCAACTGGACAAACCACAAAGCCAGCATCACAAACAGTACCTGGGCCACTGCCTAATGTCATTACTGGCAGCAGCAGACATTCTTGCTATGACTTGCCACGCCGGTAATGGTGGCGCACCAGATGGAGGAATACACAAATTACTCGTCTATTCCTGCCAGACTAACACATCTCTTAAACCAAGAGGGATAGTTTTTCTGTATTTGCATTTCCAGATGCAACATGTATTTTGTCAGTCTAACAAATGTGTTTTTAATATGAATATTTCCCACTGTAGGCAGTGCAGAGGCAGCCTTTAGATTGTCAGACTGGTGAGTATGTTCAGGGTTTTTCCTGGCTCAAAAGGAGCCTTTGGGGGGTTTCCATGCACGTAAGGAGGATTGTTTCTAATACCGTTAAGGTAATGAGTCTGTGTTACCTTACTTAAGAGTCTTAAAGTCTATGCATTTTCCTGTTAGTCCTGGCTTTTGGATAAACACAAGTGCATTTTATGCTTGACTGAATAAACATCACTTTAAAGAATGATTAGGAATATTTTCTTTTAATCACAGGCCTAGACATTTTGCATTGGGAAATGGCCAAATCCTCCTTGGTGGATACCAAAAAAAATTACATGCAAGAAAAAACTCTGATGCTTTGTTGATTTGCTTGGGGTTCTGATTTGGATTTGGTTCTGTGGCTACCAAAAAGGTTAAATCACACTTGCTCTTTGAGGTCTGCTTAAATGACTTGCTGGGATTTTTTGGAAAACTGCCTACAGCTATACAGAAGCCTTTCAAGTTGTGTGAGTGTCTGAGGATATTGCCTTACTACTGCTCTTCCCCTGGGAGGCCTGGGTTACTACAACATCTCACACACTGTATCTGATAACATTTCCACTAATATCAATATTGTATAACTCAAATGCTTGTCACATCTCATTTTTCTCAGTTTCATCAGTACAACAGAACCACTGAATTTTATTTCTTGTAATATGACAGAGTTCTTTCCTTAATATATATTTGATCTAGTTTGTTTTGTCTTTCACACCAATGCACCACACTGAGAGGGGGACTTTGTTATGCTGTGTTTGATTCATGCCAATGCAAACACACTTATACGTCCATCTGTTTGCACAGGGGTTTGTTAATTAATAGCTTTGATTTCCTCCTTGTTAAGTGAACCTGTCTTGTCACCCATTTCTAACACAAATTTGTAAAAATCTGTATTCAACATGCTCAAGTATGAAACAGAAGTCAACACCATCCATCCTGATTCTTGTGGCGATAAAGTAAAGTTAAGACATAAACAATAAATCTGCCTGTCTTTTAGTTCTAGCTTACAGCTTCTCAGTTATATAGCCAAACAACATACAGGTATTAAGAAGTCGAGAACTTGTTAATTTGCTTACTGCCAATGTACAGTTTAATATTTGAGCAAATGATTCATCAGTTTTCAGGTTGCTGTTGTTTCCTCCATGCAATCTATTTGACTGTCAGCCTGCAACACATTTAAGGATTAAATAAGCTCTATTTCCTTCCCACCCCAGCAAAATCACATCTCATGTCATGACGCCAAGCTGTCATTTCACAGCCATGTGTGGAACACACCAGAGATCTCAATCTTTAATGGAGACAAAGAGAAACAGAGAGAGAGAGAGAGAGAGAAAGAGAGAGAGAGAGGGAGGAAGGGAGGGAGGGAGCGTGACTGCTGTGGTCGAGCTGATACCACTCTGCTGCTGGTGTGGCTGCTGCTGAGGAGACGAGAGCTGAGGGGCTTCAACTATGTTCAGCTTATCACAGAACCTGGTGGCGGTTGTTTCCAGGTGGAATGTTTGGGTGACTTCAGTGTTATAAAATCCCCAGAGATGTGGAGGTGTAAAGGCTGGATGAACTAGTATATGTCCTCGTATGGCTGTGTGTATGTGTGTGTGTGTATGTGTGTGGAAATGGGTTGGGAGGAAGCTGGCTGGTGCCCAGGGCTCGGGAGTGTTAAATGCTTTGATCTTGTAAAATGTTTTCTACAAGCGTGGAGCTGACAGAGCTGCAAGGAAGTTTGATCACTTAAACACATGTGAACACACACACACACACACACACACACACACACTCACTCATACAAACTTACTTTTTTCTTTTTTCACATGTGCCACAGCAGGTTGAAACTTTTTGCTCTTTTTCACTTCATCACTTGCCACATCTCTCACTTTGCTCTCTTAACAGTTCATATGTCAACAGGCTACTTTCAGGATAAGGCATATGTTTGAAGAAGAAAGCACATGCTTGTCTTGTTAGATTAGCCTATGTACCTTCAGCTGCTCCCTTGTCTTCTCACAGCAAATGAATCCACATTGGTAATTTGGCAGAGGTTTTACGCTGGATGCCCTTTCTGGCACAAACCTCCATGGCATTGGCCAATGCTGTTTATAATATATGTACTGCTCTAGAGGCCTAAATTTATGGAATAAATTTATTTGTGTTTCCTCATTTAAAACCCTCTGGAGTCCACGGACACACAGGCGTGTCCAAAAGCGCTGGTGAGTCCGTCAATTTCAGAGGGTTAAAAAATAAAATATATGTACATAGTTATGTTAAATATTTTTCGATAAACTAGTGTTAGCACTGGCCAGCCAGCTTGGTCCATTCTGTGTGGAGTTTGCATGTTCTCTCTGTGCTTGCGTGGATTCTCTCCAGGTACTCTCGCTTCCTCCCAAAGCCTAAAGACATGCAAAAGGGTTAGGCTAATTGAGGATTCTAGATGTGAATGTGAGTGTGAAGGGATGTCTTTCTGTGTCGGCCTGTGATGGACTGGTGACCTGTCCAGGGTGTATCCTGCCTTTCACCCTGTAATAGCGCAGATAGGCTCTAGCACACCCCGTGACACTGAATTGGATAAGCAGAAGAAAACAAACAGACGGATGGACAGATAGTGTTAGCCAAAACGTGCAAAAAAGAAAGCTAACTTGGAAGCCAGTTTAGAGAAATGTAAAACAAGAAGTGCAGGATAGAAGAAGATATAATAATGATTGTGCTCCACCATCTGATTTTATATGAGTCAGAACTCTTAATCATTAAATTCAGGTGTTTCATTCAGTCCCATTGCCACAGATGTATAAAATCAAGCACCTAGCACCTAGCAGTTTGCCTTTACAAACATTTGTGAACAAATGGGTTGCCTAAAGAGTTCACTGAATTCAAGTATAGCGCTGTAATTGGATGTGACTGTTGCAATCATGAGAATTTTTACCTACTGGGACTTCCACAATCAATTATAAGTGGTATTATTAAAAAGTGGAAGTGTTTAGGAAGCACAGCAACTCCAAGACCATGTTATGGTTACAGTTCTATAAAAGCTTAATTCATAAAAGTCGCCACTCCTCTACACTTCCTCTGGCTTTTGCTTGAGCATAAAAAATGTGCACCAGGATGGATTGGTATAAAGTATGCCGCCATTAGTCTCTAGAATATTAGAAACATGTTCTGTGGAGTGTGCTTTGATATCTGGTGAATGTCAGGAGAACTTTACCTGCCTAACTGTATTGTGTCAACTGTAAAGTTTGGTGGAATAGGGATAATGCTATGGGGTTGTTTTTCTGCAGTTGGCCTGAGCCCCTTAGTTCCATTGAAGGGAAGTTTACTGCTTCAGCTTACCAAGACATTTTGGAAAATTTTATTCTTGCAACTTTGTGGACGAGTTTGAGAAAGGCCCTTTCTGTTCTAGCATGACTGTGCCCTGGTGCACAAAGCAAGGTCCATAAAGGCATGGTTGAGTGAGTTTGGAGTGAAATAACTTGACTGACCTGTACAGAGCCCTGACTTCAACCCCATCAAACTCCTTTTTGATAAACTAGAATGGAGATTGTGAGGTAGGCCCAGTATCACTGTCTGACATCACAAATCCCACATACACACCAAAATCTTGTAGAAAGCCTTTCCAGAAGAGTGGAAGCTGTTGTAGCAAGGGGAAACCAACTCAATATTACAGTCTATGGATTTAAAATCAGATTACAACAAAGCTTTGGTAGGTGTAATGTGTAGGTGGCCTATGACTTTTGCCCATATAGTGTACTAGTAAGTTCCCTTGAAGTCATTATGTTTATTTGCTGTCTGGATAGTAACACAAGCATTTTAATAAGTACCCTATACTACCACATATTTTCACAGGAAGTAAAATAGATTTTTAAAATCTCACATGCTCCTAATGTGACCAGACTCTTCCAAGGGTATGATAATACACCTCTTTGTGATAAAAGGAAACCATAAATTGGTGTCTTCAAATGTTCCCAGGGCAGGTATGTTTCTTAAACCTGTCTATCTTCCTCTCTTTTGCTCTTTGTCTTGTTATTCTGATCCCATCCCACTGAGGCAATAGCAGACTAATTGTCAGGCTGTTCCTCTAATGCCTGATTTCAGGGTTAGAGGGCAGCTGTCGACTCCCCTGAGCCTGTAAAGAAGAAAGTACAAGGGAGGAAAAAAGAGAGAGGAAGAGAAATGAAAAAAAAAGTAGATGGACTTAAAATATGATCCTGGAGTATCAGTCCCTGAAATCCCTTAGATTTTGCAAGGGTCCACATGCAACACTTTCAGAAAAATCTGACAACAGTCAAACCCTCTACAAAACATCCGAAAAGTAACAATAAAGGTAAAACATATTGAAGCTTGACATATGATGGAAGATGATGTTTCAGTATTATGTATTATGAGCCCTATTCTGCTGGCAAGTGTCAGGCTGTCTGCTACTTTAGAGCCTTAATATAGGCTACTACATCAAAGAGGTGACTAATCAGGCAGACGAAGAGAGGTGTCACATAGTGTCAATCCTTCAGGGCCGCTGCATGTCTCTCAGGAAGCCCACTCCATCAGCTTTGACCTCAAATACTCAACACGGGCACACAAAAACACAAGTACACACAGCAACAAACACACAAATGAAAGTACACCCAAACACCTATACCCATACACAAATGTACAGTATGCATACCAACCCTATAAAACTCATCTAACTGGAAATCAATGTGAAAGATGACTTGGTTCAATGATAGGCCTCTGTTGATGAGAGCTGATTAAAGAGGTAAAAAAATGGAAACTCATCTTGATGTATTTGGGTCAATTTCACGTCCGTGGCTGTTGCTTGGTCAGGCCTATTTCTAGCAGAAGTGGTGGCAGTAATTAATGGGTGATAACGGACACATTTAATTGGCTGTAATCTATCCGATGAAGCGAGGAGCTTCCATTCTTTTGAGGACAAAGGCCCACTGGGAGGGTGGAAGAATGTAGCTTCATCTTTAATGCTGCAGGCATACAGTGTAGAGTGGACCATATATCAGCATAATAATACAGCAACTCCATGCTAAACAATTAAAAACTACACCGTCCATTTAAGGCATTGTAAATACATATCCTTCACTATGAGCATGACTGCATCTTTCTCCATGAACAAAGTGCAGTCCCTTCTACTTAACATAAAACTCAATAAATCAGTTCAAGCAGGCATTACACTGTATGTACTCATAGCTGTTTGGTTCTGCCCGAGAGCTTACTATACAGTCTAGATCTTCCATACGATAGAGAAGAGAAAATGCAGTCTGCCAAGAACTCCTCCCAGAAGAGAGGTGAAGACTTATTTGCATTGAAATGAACTGTCTGAGGCGAGCGCGTGTGTCGCAACAATACTTGCTCTGCGGATTTTGTCAAGGGGATGTTGGCTTGTGTGTCGACCTGCATGGATCACTAGTGATGGGGGTGACTCCTCAATCTCACTGCCCGGTCTCCAGACGCAGAGGGACCTGTGCATCCAGCTGTACTTACACATTGCACATGCTTTCTGTTCATTCCATGGTTGCTGCCATGCTTTCTCTCCTCTATAATGAGCAACAACGTTGGCAAAGATAGTTGTGTCAATGCCATTGTAAATCAGGACTATCTCACAAACTTCTTACAATAACTTAAGAACTGTTAATATGTAATGTTGTTTTCTAAATCAGGTCTTAATCTTGATTACCAAATAGATACAACAGAATTTGTAAGTTAGGAAGTGTCAGTAATGTAGCCCCACAGAAATGCTCGTTTGATAATTTATGTTCTAAGAGGTCATGTAGATGTAGAGCACATATTTCACTTCCAGCTCTCTTATAGCTCCAAGACAAAAAGTGGATGCTGCAGAGTAAGCCTTCTGTACCTTACATGTAGTTTTGCACAAGCCAGCCTCAATCTTTTAAGCCCCGGGTTTGCCACAACATTAGTTTGGAGAACATCAAACAATAGTTGATTGAGTCTGGCAGCAAATCTGCTACGGGGCATGGTTTTACTTAATACTCACAACAAGAGAGATTGTGTTATGATTTCAACTGACAGTGCTGTTATTCCAAGAAAATTTCTATTGAATCTTGCCAGTTTATACTGGGTCTCAATACAACATAACTCTCCTCTTTCCTCATTTGCTTCCGCCCTGCAGAATGAACACTCAGTATTTTTCTCCACTGGGAGCAATCAGATGAGATTAGTAAGGGTACAGAAACCCAGTATTAAATGAGCATGGGGGCTAAATTCTTAAAGATCATATTGATAAGCTCTGACATTATCAGCTCTGCTCTCATTATTGAGAAATTACAATGCATTTTCGCTATTCCCTCTCAAACACAGAGAGCCCTCTCTTGGAGCTTGTGTACAAGGGGCGGGCACAGCCGTCTATCTCACAAGTTTAAGCATCATGCAGGAATCGTACACACACACATTGACCCTGCATTTAGAAACAGCAGAAGAGAACTATATGCTCAGTGTGGTTAAACTGTTATAGTAATCCTTATAATGCTTGTAACAGGAAATTACACTGACTGATCACTTTATTAGGTACACCTTGCTAGTGCTGGGTTTGACCACCTTTAGAGTGGCCTTAACTCTTCATAGCATAGAATCAACAAGGTGCTGAAAACATTCCTCAGAGATTTTGCTCCATATTGACATGATGGCGTCACGCAGCTGCTGCAGGTTTGTCAGCTGCACATCCCGTTCCACCGCATCTTAAAGGCGCTCTATTCTGTTGGGATCTGGTGACTGTGGAGGCTGTTTGAGTACAGTGAACTCATTGTCAATGTTCAAGAAACCAGTCTGAGATGATCTGAGCATAGTGACATAGTGTACTATGCAGCTGGAGATGTGGTCATAAAGGGGTGGACGTGGGTTACAAACACTTCATTTAAACGATGATCAGTTGATGTCCCCGATTGTTAGATCACCACCACCGGCCTGAACTGGTGATACAAGAGAGGATGAACCTATGCTGTCATGATGTTCACGCCAAATTCTGACCCTACTATCTGAATGTCAGTAGACAGGCTGGACATGCTCTTCTGCATACGTCGGGTTGTAACGGGCGGTTGTTTGAGTTGCTGTTGCCCTCCTGTCGGCTCTGGTCATTCGCCTCTGACCTCGCCAAGGCATCTTCACACAGAAAACTGCTTCTTGCTGGATCTCTTCTTTTCTGGAGATGGTTGTGTGGGGAAATCCCAGTCGATCGGCAGTTTGTAAAGTCATCCAACCAGCCTGTCAAGCACCAACAAATCACCTTTCTTCCCCACTCACAATGCTCGGTTTGACCTTTAGCGGGGCAGCTTGAACATGTCTGCACGCCTACGTGCAGTGAGTTGCTGGTATGTGGTTGTCTGATCAGATATTTGCATTAATGAGCAGTTGAACAAGTGTACCTAATGAAGCCACACGGAACATGGTGTCCCTTCATGGTTAACTTCTCTTTTATGGATCCGGTGTTTGTTGACTGGAGATTTACACATACATCTCCATCATCTGTCTTATCACAGCTGGCTGAACTGTCAGAACTGGTTACACAAGTGGCTCATGAGTAGTGCTAACAGCGACGCCTGGTGGAGCGACTGTGTAATTAGCAGAGGTCAGCTTAGCAGGGTTCACATTCTAACAAGAACCCCATATGTTACTGCAGACTGGCACTTCTTAAACTGTGCGTCTTCATGATTTATGCAGCTTATACTACATTGTTATGTCGCTGTGTTTTCCACGCACCTGAAGTTTATTGTAGGGTTTGTGGGGTTCCTCATCCCCGGGGCCCCCCGTTGACGCACACAAAGAAGACGACAATTTATGGTAAGTAAACTACTCCCCACCGGGATCTCAAACGGCACCTGGCTGCGTTTGCATTTGAATGAAGAGGCAGCACCTTCAAGCTGCTGCGTAAACACTCGTTATCATGGAACCGTTACGCACGGTTCGGCGGGCGGCTGGATCTTTATCTGCCCTGAATCGATGCGTTAGACACGGTTAAAATTGGACTTTAGAGTACGTCCTGCCAGCTGTTTACGCGCTCTGGTGAAGGCCCGAGGAGAGGCTTACTGGAGGTTTCTGCGGGGAAACGCAGGGAGCCAGACAGGCGACAGTCAGCGCTGTCTTGGCCTCAAGGCAGAGGCAGGGAGCGAGCAGGCGAGCCAATGAAAAGGAGACATCCACTCCTCTCTGTCCTGCCCGGCTTGGCTCAGCTCGGCGCGCCCTGTAATTAGGAGCTCTAGTTGGGTTGGGCGCCGCCACCGTGGACAGCCTGGCTGCTGCGTCAAGGGAGTTTGGGAACGCCAGCTTCAGAGTTCTGTGAAGGATTTTCCAAACGCGTCAGAGCTTCAGAAAGCGCCTGACAATGAACGGGCAGCCCTCACCTGTGTTCGAAGAGAAGAAGCCCTCCCTCCCCGCGGCCGGCGGCTCCATCTCGGCTGCGAAGGAATCCCCCACCATGCCGGAGTCCTCTTCCACGGACATGGGCTTCTACAGCGGCCAGAGCTCGCAGGAGTTCTACCCGGCGCAGCAGCCGTACTCCGCTCAGCACATGAACCCGTACGGGTATCACCCATACGGCTTGAACGGTATGGGTCCCGGCGGCGCCTACTCTGTAGGGAAGTCAGAGTATCCATACCCCCACGGCGCGTACAGAGAGCACGGAGCATTCAACAGGGAGGTTCAGTCAACCCTGCAGGACGGCGGTAAGTCAAAGAATCGCTGATCTGACGCCAAATACGACGGATAACAGACTCATTTTTAATTCTGTGACCAAAAAAAAAAAAAGCTCCTCTCCATCTTTCTTCAAAGCCGCACTGACCACCTGAAGCTGGCGTGTGGAAGAGCTCACGTCTGGCCGCAGAAACCCGATAACTGCGCATGAGTTTTACGCACGGGGGGAAAAAAAAATCCAGTTATTTTTGTTTTCCCACTTTCCCATCGCGACCAGCTCTCCTTACAGCATATTCCAAAGATATTTTACAACGTTTTAGCTGATTCTGAAAACTCCTCCTATTGTCCATCAGTGAGGAGACCTGGGGCCTGGGATGAGGGGGCCCACATCCCATCAACAGGGACAAAGTTGCACATATAGATTCTGAAAAAAAAGAGTATTTATATCCATGCAGCTCTGTTAAAGAACACATTCTTTGTTGTTTGCTGCTTTTCAAAAGTGTAAAACGTTGTGAAAATAAACATCAGTTGAACTTTGAAGACAGTAGTATCATATTAAAGTTTATCTGCAGTGTCATAAGTTAGTAAGACCACAGCTTCTTTCTCTGAACTAGAATGAAGTGTTTGTGTTTCTTGATGAAACAGGAGGGATAATCACTGCTGAGCGTGGAGACACTTCAGTCACTGTGAATGGAACCTCTCCTTTATTTCATCACCTCTTTGAGCTTGTTCCAGATTTTATTTTGATAGGGAACTAGAGAGCAGCCTAAAGGCCTTTGGGTGGAAGCCATGTTCTAGTTTTAATCAGTGACTTTTCAGCCTCACCAATAAAAAGCCTGAGGAGCTCGTTTCTTTACACGCCACTGTGGATTCAACACACCGATCCTAGCATTATAGTGTATTATAGTGGGTCAGCGTTTTGAATGACAGCCATAATGCTGGCTCTTTTGAACGCAGCCAGAGTGCGTTCAAAAGCTTTTTCTCCCCCCCCCCTTTGGCTCCTTTTTTGAGCTTGGAAGGTGTCTCATTGAAAAACTACAAGGGAAGAAAGTAAACTTGACAGACTAGTGTACTGTTTTCGGCATTCCAGTTGGGAGTTGACTCCTGGAAATGGCCCTGGGGGACTTTGGCCCTCAGCCACGCACATCAGGTGTCATGACTTGTCAGTCAGCCTTGGCCTTTGAATCATCCAACGAGCACAGTTCCTTATCACGCAAGGCCCGTCGCCACGCCCTGTGAAATAAATAAACAAAGGTACAAATAGGTAAACACAAATACCCACACACACACATTTATATACATATGCTATAAAAATATAAATGGAACTGACCTGTGTGCCCACCAACTCTCAGAAAATTAGGCTTTTTTTCTTTTAAAAAAAGTGTGGTTTTTTTTTATAAACTCAACTCACTTTTTAAGTACATTTCTCACACAC
>VUQH01000545.1:0-10731 GCA_015106775.1 Etroplus canarensis | reverse complement strand
AAGGGATTTTAAAAAAAAAAGGGGGGGGGGGGGTGCTGAAACGCTGTGCGTGAAAGACTAAGGGAGGGTGGAACAATAAAACTTCACCAAGAATCAGTCTGGGATAGTCTGAGGTTGACACACAGTTACATCACAGGGAGTCAGGGATGGAAGCCATCGGCTATATGTGTGTTATGTCTTTAGTAACATTTGATTTTCCAGCATCCCATTGGAGCAGTGTTGGGCCAGAGGGGAAAAAACTGTGTGGATACTACCCTTAAGGCGAGCCTTTTTAGTCCTTGTTCTTATGGTGAGAGGAATAATGCAATTAATCAACCAGATAGAGCCCCTTTGTTAATGATCTTCTAATGAATCCGTGATTATGTTAGAGAATATGATTAAATGCAAAGTGAATTTGAATTGATGCTTGCTCCAACTGTAGGTTGCTATGGTTGTAACAAACAATTATTTTCATCAGAGAGCTTTTAATTGTCTGGCACTCTAAATATCAGGAAAAAAATGACCATAACAATATAGAGAGCCCATATTCAGATGGCTTGTTTGGACCATGTAATCAGTCCAAAACCTCTCACTTGGGCTTACAATCGGAATCAGAGGAACCAAGCTGCAAAGTTTAACATAAGAAAATGGAACATTAAACACTTTGTGAGATGTGAAAAAAATTCACGATTCTGGTTTTTGACCAAAAATAAGTATGCTGAAGTCACCAACTTGCTGCCTGGGACGTCACATTTGATGAAATAAATGTTGGTTGTGCCCATAATCAATTAAATTAGCTGCTATAAAATTAGTGGCGTATTGAAAAATCATTTCAGCTCTAGTAGACAATACAGTAAATGCATTGTGAAATTAAACGGGTGATTACAACCCCAGTTTTCTAAAATCTGTGTGTACCTTTCAGCATTGACGATGCTTTTCTAGATCCGCAAGCTGCCAGTACCACAGGCCCCAATGCACCCCCATACCATCAGAGATAGAAGCTTTTGACCTTAACACTGACAACAAGCTGGATGGTCCCTTTATGCTTTAGGATGTGGGGTCCATGATTTCCCAAAGAATTTCAAATTTTGATTCATCTGACCACAGAACAATTTTCTACTTTGCCTCATTCCATTTCGAATTAGCCCAGAGAAGATGGTTGCGTTTCTGGATCATGCTCACATATGGCTGCTTCTTTGCATTGATAGAGCTTCAACCTGCATTTGTGGAGGGCACAGCAAACTATGTTCACAAACAGTCATTTCTTGAAGTGTTCCCAAAGCCCATGGAGTGACTTTCATGACAGAATCATGTCTGTATGCAGTACAGTGTTGCCTGAGAGTCTGAAGATTATGAGCATCCAATATTGAGTTTTTGCCATGTCCCTTGTTCATGGAGATGACTCCAGATTCTTGGAATCTTTTGATGATATTAAGTACTGTAGATGACGGAAGTCTTTGCAATTTTACTTTGAGGAACATTATTCTGAAATTGCCCTGCAATTTGTAGATGCAGTTTCTCAGACTGCTGAGACAAGGTATACCCAGTCACATTACTGGCCTGTTGCAAATAACCTTAATAAGCTGTAGCACGTTCCTTCAGCTGTTTCTTTATAGTGCCAATTACTTTTGTTGATTTTGTTGCCCTAACTTTTTTTAGACTTGTTCCTGCCATCAAATTCAAGATAAGATAGTATTTTTCTAGAAATGGTGGAATGTCTCACTTTCAGCATTTGATGTGTTTTCTATGTTCTTTTGTGAATAAAATGCTGGTTTATGGCATTTGCAAATCATTTCATTGTGTTTTCATTTATATTTTATGTAGCGTCCCAACCTTTTTGGAATTGGGGTTGTATTTCAACATCAAATTCCTAGCACTTTCTCAGGGAAAAGTTTTACCATTTCTTTTGAATTACATATCAGATTTCCTATTGCTAAATTGTTAAATGAAACCTTAGATATTTCATTACACTTAGACAGTGTTTTTCTCCCAAAACTCTAGTGAGGCAGAAGACTTAGAGAAATGTTTAAATGTGGGTCAGAGGCTAAAGAGGTTGAATTCCTGAGGAGTCTACAGTCAGTTCATCTGACCCTTTTAATGGGACCTTTTCCTCTGAACTGTCACTGGAAACATCTGCTGGAAAAATTCAGCATCCTTCATATAAATTCAACAGATAATGGAACTTGGATTGCTCTCTTCAGCTCTTTTAAGTGGTGGTCACTAGGGAGTGGTTTTTGTAACACTGTACACCTGAGGCTTACTGTTGACTACAAACGTATCTGCTAACAGAGAAAATCCTCCAAATTATTTTCTGCCATTCGCAATTGACTCACAAGAGAATTGCATAAGATATTAAAAAAAAAAAAAACATTAGGAGAGGAGTATAGCCACATGTCCGGACTCTATACATTCTTTGGCGTCTTCGTGAAATTTAATATAAAGCTTATGTGCAGGGAGGGTGCAATTTGGTTTTCTGGATCAAGTAAACTTATTTGTGAAATGATGATGACAGACAGTGGTGTTCTTGACTGTAGTCAGCGAGAAGATCCCCTTTTATCCCTCCACTTCCTGCACTGCATTGCAATCAACTGTGACTGGAAGGTAAAACTGGATTAACACAACTGTCTTCGGTGTTTTAGCCCACATATTGAAGGCGAGAGACCGCAGTGTTTGTTGACTGTGAATAGCAGGGCTATGCTGTAATTGGTGTTTTCTTCAAGTTACATCACTATTTATCTTGTTTGGCTTCTAAGACCACAAAAGGAATGGATTGGCTTATTTAAAAGAGTAGGAAGTGTGGGTTTGTGTTAATTAGGATCTGTAAGATTCACTGGGGTTTTTCACAGATGATTAAATCAGGCTCAGTGTTTTTTAACTTTCTGTTTCCGTCCAATGTTACTATGATGATCACTGTTAGAAATTGTTTTATTTTTTAAACAAGCAGGACATGAATGTAACACATTTTAGATAGAAAGACAGGGCTGTTTAATTGTTGCAAAAGATTTTAACTTCTGTCTTATGTCTGTGACAGCTGTGGGATTGCTGATGCTTCAGGCTGACCACTTAGCCTGTCAGTTTTTGAAGCTTTCTAGCTGCTGTTTGTGCGGTGATTTTGTTGGCTTTACCAGCTGATGTACATGTAGGTTAAAACATTGACAGTCCTGCTGTCTTTGTGCTTGACTGGGGAGTCGATTGATTGCCAAGACCCTTGGCTGTTTTCACACCTAGTCTGAGGAGAGGATCTGATATATGAAGATAAGTTTTCAATTTCATAGATTGCTGCAATGTGTCAAACTTGTTAACTTTAATCTCTGGGCTTTTTCCCACTGGATTGTGGCAGTACATGTAGAAAACTTTTATGGTGTCTTTGTTGTCGTGGCTAAGGTATGTCTAGTACTAAATGAGAAAAAAACAAAGATATTTTTGGTCTAGAAGTAACCTCTTGTTTTCCTATCATACTCATTTTAAAATTCTAGATAATTATGAAATGTTTAGTTGGTAGGGTATCCCCAAACAATATATCAATATATCGAGATTTTACCCTACCTCAGTCATGTGAAAAAGAAAGTTTTCACTGGACTCTGCAGTCCTGAATACACCCTTACCGCTTCCATAGGAATTATGAGGGTAAGTAGCAGCCAAGCACTGCTAATCAAATGAATCTGATTAAAGTGAACATCAGCCAGCCTGACCACCTCTATAAAAGCAGAAGCTTTGGCAGTTTGCTGGTCTGGATCATTCAGGTGTGTGTTAACACAATGCTCAATGCTATAGTCTTCCCAGGAGTGGACACCTGAGCAAATTCACCCAAGGTCATATTGTGCAATGCTCAGAAAAACAGCAAAATCTCAAGGGCTGCATCTAATACAGGTCTCAGTTGGCTTGTTAAATGTTGAAGTTCATGACAGTACAATTAGAAAAGACTCAACAAGTATAGCTTATTTGGAAGGATTGCCCCTCTAAAAAGAACTTGGTATTACAGCTAGGGTTTACAAAGTTGCATCTGAGCAAATCACAAGACTTATGGAATCATGTCCTTTGGACAGACAAAACTAAAGTGGAGAGGTTTGGCCATAGTGCACAACGCCACATTTGGTGAAAGCCAGACACAGCATATCAGCATAAACATCTCATACTAGCTGTCAGGCACAGTGGTGGAGGGGTGACGACTGGGGCACCTTGCAGTCACTGAGTCAACCATGAACATCTCTTTATACCAAAGTATTCTAGAGTCAAATGTGAGGCCGTCTCTTTGACAGCTAAAGCTTGGCTTAGATTGTGTCCTGCAACAGGACAATGAGTGAAAAAGAAAAGAATCAAATTGTAGCAACGGCCCAGTTAAAGTGCAGACTTCAGCCCGATTGAAATGGCGGGACCTTAAGAGAGCTGTGTATAAACAACTGTCTGCAAACCTCAATGAACCAAAGTAACATTCACCATAATTCAACATTTACAGTGTTCTAAAAGGCTGTGAAGTACAGGTGCCTGTCAAGAGACTGCAGGCAATAATAATTTGCATTGGAATTATTTTATGCCTTAATTTTAAACATAAAATTTAAATACACTTTAGTTTGTAATGTATCATTAATTGCCTTATCTTAAGGCACAGTTACATGTAACCAGTTGGATGTACTTTGCTTTTGAAAATGCTATTAAGATTAAAAGTCCAGTTATTGACTTTAAATGTGTTTGCTGTGGTCTGCAGCTTTTATGTAAAGGGCAAAAAACAGAGTCACTCTGGATTTTGAGAAACAGGTATGCTTTGAAGTTTAATTTACGAGAAATAACTGTTCATTAACTAATCCATGCTGGTATTGAGGTATCAGCTGCTCTTTCACAGTCTAGTTTCATGATTTCATCACTGAACAAAGAGGTCATCTGTTGAGATGTGAAGAGGATGACAACTCATTTGTGTATTGTTTATGACTCATTCCTCGCATTTATTGAGCCAGTAACATTCCTCCCTTCTGCCTCCTTTTGAGTGAGACTAATGAGGGATTCATATCAATCCAGTCACATTAACTCAAAGACAGTCATCTTTCAACTGATGTCAGTCCTCTTTGTTTAAGACCATAGTGAATTGGTTCTCTATTCCAACCTTTCTTGGTATTTTCAGAAGACAAAGGCGAGCCAGGATTTACAAGCATCTGAGTTGTAGTGAATGCCTCAATTTATGTGGTCCAGCCTTGATTTTGCATCTCCTATATTCTGTTTTCATAACAGCTAAATCTGGGTTGACTTTTCCTCTGTGGCTTCACAGAGCTGTGTTGTGCAGAGACTACAGGGTGGGTTTAGAAGAACTCTCTTTTGGAAGTACTAAGAGCCTATTTACACTTTCTTGATATCCATCCATCAAATTAAGTCAATGCATGTCTTTTATTGCACTGCATTTTACTGCGCCAGCTTGTGACAACCTGCAGAGCCTCATCAGGTTACATCTGAGGTCAAAGCTGTACCCTTTTGTTGTGCAATGACACAAAGCAAGGCTCTTAGGCACAAGAGAGAAGCTTCTAACTCTAACTCGGTCTTCTGCTGTTCATGCATGTTCAGCTTCTCTGAAAATGCCTTCTGTGGTTTAGAACTTGAATAGCCTGAGGATATTATATGTTCACTTTGAGCTGCTGTAAGTGCTTCATTACAAAGCTAAGTGGTTGCTTCCACTGAATGAATCTGTTGGTTACAGCAGTGGCTAGTGAAGGCCTTACATTAGATAATGTTTGTCATACTTGTGCTTGTCTTACATATGGGCTCGGACTTTCGTTTAAAGGAATGGTCTACTATCTGAATAATTAATAGAATGTAAAAATTCAGAATAACAACTTCTCTCTGCCATAATTCTCTTCCCTGTGGGCTATGTTTGTTTTTAATTCTTACTTATAATGCATGGATTCCTGCTTTGAAATTCTGTTAAACTGAGCACAAAATAGTCACTTTAAATTTGACCTCAAGGTTCTAATTACACCCTGTAGTGGGGCTGTGTTTTTTTTCGCTCCCTAAACCACTCTGGAAGACTTTGTGTTCCGCAGTGGAGTAGTGAGAAGGGTAGAAATGATGGGTGATAAGAAACAGCCCTGGTTTCATTCCCACTTTCTCATGTCGGTGTCATTGCACTTAGTAACCCATCTGAGACCTGGAGTCCCATTTAGTTTTCTTTCAAGCCATTTCAAATTTCCATTTGCATTGGTATCTTTTTAAAGCATTTAATAGAATCCGTGCTCTATTGCTCAGCCTCCCAATTATCCACAAGGGAATTGATTGGGTTGAACACTAGCTCAGTTTTAGATGTATGCTTGTGAAACAAAAGTTATTTTCAGATATCAAAGCAATTGTCAGTATGGTGGTGTGTGCTACCACTATTTTAACTATGGCAAACTTCTCGTATATAAAAGCCAAGTAGAACTTTTTAACTCTCTCACACACTTCTGCATATCGACTCACTGGCAGACTTTAAGCAAAGAGAGAGTTTAAACAAAGTACTTTTCAGTATAATTCAAAATAAAAACCGTTAGTTCCTTTAAAACCTAGCTGTTCATCTGTAACTGTCTTTTTGAGGCAATGCTATACATATGAAACCAATTAGAAGGTGCGGGAATGTGGTGAATGGATCTGGAGTTGATCTGTAGAGCACGGATGGCCATATTGAGTCAGACAGATTGGGGGGGAAAGTGGGTCAGTGCTGCACTCCAGCTGGTGATAGTGTCTGGAGGCCTCCATCACTTGGCTGCTGAATTGGTGCCACAGCACCATTTACCCACCACCACATCCTGTTCTATCCTGCCTACTTCCTTTCAACCTTAAAGATTTCTTAAAGTTTTTGGATTACATAAAAATAAAACAACACATAAATTCCCTCTTGTAAAAGGTGGCCTTGTAAGTATTTTATTCTTATAAGGTACTCAGGAGGGATGTTTCTATAAGAGCCAGGTTCTGTGTACATTCAGGCATTTGCTCATTCGCTCATGCTTTATGCTTTTTGCTATGCACAGTGCTTGGGGCAATTCGGTGTGCACTGTTTAGACAGTGCAGTGCTCTAGCTGCCCTGTGTAGGGAAATACAGTGTGGGCTCTGTACAAGTGCCGGTATGCTCAAAGTCAAATCCAGTCAGCCAAATGGAGCCTGAGCATCCACATGAGAGGAAGTAGCTCAGTGATTTATTGCATTTTGTATGTCAACTCAGGATTTGTTCAGTAAATCTTTTAGTAACAACACCATGGAGGATTTTGTCAGTTTAGCTTGTCTTTAAGACTATCACTTAGTTCTTTAGTCTTCCCTCAGAGCACTAAGGAGGGCAAATAGAATTGAACTATATCAATGGAAAATATAGTGATTAATGAAATGATCCTATGCCTCTACTTTACTATATTTACTCATTTCAGATTTGGGTTTCATTGCTTATTAACCAGAAGAAAACCCTCAAGTGCATAGCATGTGACTTTACAATTTTATCTTGATTTGACAAGAGGATGGAGAAAGAAAGTAGAATTGGAGACTTTGATTTCTGATTTTGGCACCAAGACACCCATTAATGACCTTAAATTTCATTTAAAAAACTTGAACCTAATCCTGTTTCTACTGAATGATATTAAAGATGTTTTCACAGCACCATGGCCTTCACTTTGAGCCTTACATTCATCTCAATGACTTTCTCAGCATTCAAACATAAGACTTTTCCAAATATTTCTTTCTCCCAAAATATATTTTCAATGAAATACTCTTTGAGTGCAACAAAATATAACTACAACAGAGTAACAGATTCACAATTTGCTTTCTGTGAAGGATGGCTGTTTTTTAAAGCATGCTTTAAATAACAGCCCAATAAATATTTTTGCATATGGTGTAATTTCTCTGCAGAAGTAGAGTCTCGTTTTACTGTAGAATTCCAAACTTGCTAAAATTTAGTAGTGGTATGAAATTCAGTACTCTTGAGGGTTTTAAGTTAGACTGTGAAAGTTTCTTTTCTCATGTTTCTGATTAGATGAGTGTTTGCTTTAACAGATAACCTGAGAAAAACAACCATCCTGTGGGTATCTTTAATGTGAAAGGGTGCTGTGTTTTTCATACCTGATCTTTTTAAAGTCCTAAGGTACAGAATGAGACCTTATTGTTTTCATCTAAAATGCAATATTCCTCTTGTTTTGTGGTTAGAATGCATTTACTGCTGTTGGACTTCTTCGCTTTTAGTCACACAGCTTGACCAAGTTGCTGTTCAGCCAGGAAATGCTTTAGTTGGATTTGCATTATCAGGCGGCATTTTGGAGGCTTGCATGAGCTTATGAAAGTAGAGTATGTATGTTGATTCAGTAGGATTGGTGTTTGCTGTTTGGCCCATCCCAGGAGACTAGACAGAAGCCTTACTTATTTTATTGGAGAAGTGGACAAAAATGGTTTAACATCTCAGTCTGATTTTGCCCCTCCCTAAAAATTGTCAGCATTTTGGTAGTAACGTTGGAAAAAACAATGACTTTGAAGCCTGAATTAACAATTCACATCTCTGTCTGAGATATTTCAGTGGACTTTAAAAAATGACTGCTGAAGGGGAGGGCTGCCAATCTCCAACCCCTCCTCAGCCACAACCTCCAATTAGACTCAGAGGTTCTCCCCTCTGCGGTCATTTCATGCTGGTGTGTAAAGGGATGATAAAATTAGATCCCACAGCATTTTATTTCCAGTTTTATGTCTACTCACAGGAACAACTGGTTCAGCCCAGCTGCTTCACACAGGAATACCTTCACATAGAAGAGGGTTCAATACTTTTATTCATTTCAGCGCAGCACTCAACCAGAATGGCTATTTTTGAGGTGTTGTCCAAAATGTACCAGGTCACTGGTAAGCTGAAAGAAAGGAAAACTAAGAGGCTGGCCTCAGGCCGTGGCCAGCCTCTCTCTTATGGTCTCTGTCCATTCTTTCTCACTCTTATCTCAGAATTTGCATCCTGTCATAGCCTCATGACATTTAATAGACTCTGGAGTATGGTAGCTTGAAACTACATTTAACTCTTATTCTTCTGTATCCCCTTTTAAGACTTAAACACAGAAAACTGAGGCTACAGCTCTGCATTTTAAAATCTATCACATTCTCTTTGTCTCCTTAAGTATCCAGGTGTTGCTCACAATGGGAATGCTGTGATTTGATCCCTGCAAGTCTTTAGCTTCTAATTGTATCTACAAAAACATGACACTCAAAAGTCTTATCGTTTGACTCGAACATACACTTCACTGTCCCATGGAAAAAATACCAAGGTCTAAAGCCTTTAGTCTGACAGTCAAAAGGAACGTGAGTGCAATGATACACTAGCTCTGTGCTCTCTTGTGATTTCAGTCACATCCTGGCCCTCTTGCGGTGCACCCCTCCACCACTCACCCCAAACGCCTCCCTGCCTGCCAAGTACATAGGGAGGCAAGTCATCCAGGGTGAGCGAGGGCTCAGTCACTGCAGAGAATCACAATGAGACCTTTGGTGCTGTCCTTCCCAGAGCATTGCTGCACAACAGTACAGTAACAGCAACCTTCTCCCTGAAATGGCCATTGTGGTCTTTTTTCATTGTGTATGAGTTTTTTGACCACTGACATAAAAGAAAGCATTTCCCTTGTGTATTTTTGGCAACCTATTTTCATTCTTCTGTATGCCGAGACAAAACGTTACCATAGAATTTCAGCTTTTTCAGTACTAACTTGTATTCTGACTGTGTATTAAATTGGATAATTTCATGTATTATATCAATAATAATCTTGAAAACATAGTTTAACACACTCAGTAATTGCCTTCAGTTTTTAAGTATTTGAGTCGTTTGTTGTATTTAAAGAGTTACTTCAGGTAAATTAAAAATCTAAGCTCTTGGTGATGTGTGAGGGTATGTTTTTTTCTATTGCTACCCCTAGTAGCAGGGGCATGCCTAATAGGAAGCCTGGGGTGGCACCATCCCATCTGAAATTTGATTCTGAATTTTGAGCTGAGTTTCAAGTGGGTGGGTGTGATATTTCTGATAAAATTTTTAGATTTTTTTAAGAACCTCTCTGACTGGTTTTGTGCTACACCATTAAAAAAATCCTGAAAAAGTCTCTGCCCAATAGAAGAAAAAAATTCCCTTGATGGTATTTAAAAATTAACTCAAATATTTTTAAATGTAAAATGAGTCTATGACCACTTCTCATTAAGAGTCTTCTTCTAATTCTTCTTCTTCTTTTGGCTGCTCCCATAAGGGGTTGCCACAGCGGATCATCTGCCGCCATCTCACCCTATCCCTTGCATCCTCTTCCCTCGCACCAACCCTCTTCATGTCCTCCTTCACTATATCCATGAACCTTCTCTGTGGTCTTCCTCTTCTCCTACTGGCTGGCAGCTTCATCCTCAACATCCTTTGTCCAGTATATTCACTATTCCTCCTCTTAGCATGTCCAAACCTCTCTGACTTTGTCTCCAAACTTTTCAACTTTTGCTGTCCCTCTGATGTACTCATTTGTCCAGCCTGGTCACTCCAGCGAAAATCTCACCTTCTTCAGTTCTGCCACCTCCAACTCTGCCTCCTGTCTTTTCGTCAGTGCCACTGTCTCCAGACCGTACATCATAACAGGTCTCACTACCATCTTGTAAACCTTCCCTTTCAATCTTGTTGCTATCCTTCTGTCACAAAGCACCCCTGACACTTGTCTAAACCCACTCCACCCTGCCTGCACTCTCTTCTTCACCTCTCTTGTGCTCTCTCCATTGCTTTGGATGATTCATCCCAGGTATTTAAACTCATCCACCTTCACT
>VUQH01000543.1:78821-90520 GCA_015106775.1 Etroplus canarensis | reverse complement strand
GTCGGTACAGGACTCGTTTGACTGTGGATAATGACACACTCTTACCAGCTTCAGCCATCATCTTCACAAGGTCTTTAGCTGTAGTTCTGGGGTTGATTCACATGTTTCAGACTAAAATATGTTCATCTCTGGGACACAGAACCCGTCGCTGGACATTCCCATGTTGTTTATACTTGTGGATAATTGTTTGAACAGACGAACGTGGTACCTTCAAGCATCTGGAAATTGTACCCAAGGATGAACCAGACTTGTGGAGCTCCACAATTCTCTTCCTGACATCTTGGCTGATTTCTTTTGATTTTCCCATAATGTCAAACAAGGAAGTAGTGTGTTTGAGTGTGGCTTTAAAATACATGCACAGTTGTGTCTCCAGTTAACTCCAAAGCCATGTCATCATCATCTGGGCTTTACCACATTGTTTAAAGGCATATGTTTTCATCAGTGTTGGTTTGTTTGTTTTTGTGCAAAATAACTCAAAAACTTCTGAATGGATTTGGCTTAATTTTTTTTTATGGATTTGGCTTCATAAAAGGAAGAGGTGATTAAACTTTGGCAAGAATTGGGTGATCATGCCGAAAAAAAGATCGCCATTCTGATGTCCCCACATATGACTACGAGAAAGTGTGTGTGTGTGCATGCGCGCAAGCGTTGTAGAGAGATCAAAGGCTCAAACTGCTTGGTGGAGGTCTGCGCTCTCTGAGTGCTTTTCTAGTTGTGTATGTAAACATCTGACTTTGAAGAAAGTAATAAAAATCTCTAAAATATTCTCTCTCATTATTGCAGCATTTAGCAAATAGAAATAATGTTGGCAATCTTAACTGACCTTAAACAGGAGAAGTTTAGTCTGATTTAATTTCAGACAGTGAAAAAAAATGTTTGTGTCTTTCTACACAGTGTATGTAAACTTCTGGTTTCAATTGTATATATATTTGTTTCTTCTGGGATTGGCTGGCGACCTGTCCAGGGTGTACCCTGCCTCTCACTCTGTCACAGCTAGGATGTGTCATGATCTCAATTTGCTTAGACTATTAGTTTCACTCTTGTGTTCACATAATTTTGGAAGGCTTGGTTATTATTACAGTTACAGTTTCTGCTTGTGTAGAATTCAGACTACAGCTCCAATTTGCTGAAAAGCACTCTGTTTGATGGTATAGATCTTATAGAAAAGGAATAAAGCTACAATCACTTGCACATCAATATAGGTTACAGAGATTAAGGAGAAGCAAATAAGTGCAAAACAGTCATCCGCCCTGGTAATAAAATGAATAAATGCATCAGATGAGCAGACCATGAAATCTATTCATAAATTAATAAAATAAAGTGCCTGTGAGAAGTCAAACAACACAGGTAAGTCATTTTCTGCTGTGACCTTGTAACCTATTTGAGTCTCTGTGACCGACATCATGGTCTGCTTGCAGAAACTGCTGATTCAGTGAGATGTCCAGTTGCGGACAGACTGTGTTTAAACACCGTTGTGTGAACTTAGCAATCTAAAAGGAGCAACACTTCAACATCCCTGCATCCGTAAGGGCTAATTACAGAAGACATAATAAGAATATAGATGTTGATGCTACAATGGGAAAGACAATCTGGAAACATTGATGTGGGTGTGAAGTTTGTTTTTTTTTTGACTTGCAGCAATATAAAGTTTAATGAGGAACCAAACAGCTTTCTTCCTCACCTCTGTAGTTGATGATCTCAGTGCCCAGGACGGCAGTCATCTCCAGCACAGTGATGAAGGCCTTGTCCATGGAGGTTAGGGGGAAGGGGGACATACGGTGCCTCCGGGCCACCTTGGTGATGTCCACAGCACTGTGACCTGAGAGGATGTGGAACATACACTGTCATATGGTGCCACAAAAAACAAATCATATCCCAAAACAGAAACATATGTGGGATACTTAAGGGGTAGTAAATATACTATATCGACTATAAAGCATTGAGCCACCTACACCTGCAGGAGCTTTTTTGACATCCCATTCTAAATCCATGGGCATTATAATGGAGGTGCCCCCCTTGCAGCTATAACAGCTTCCACTCTTCTGGGAAGGCTTTCTGCAAGATTTTGGAGTGTTTCTGTGGGAATGTTGCCCATT
This sequence comes from Etroplus canarensis, assembly GCA_015106775.1. Taxonomy (NCBI): domain Eukaryota; kingdom Metazoa; phylum Chordata; class Actinopteri; order Cichliformes; family Cichlidae; genus Etroplus; species Etroplus canarensis. The sequence continues at coordinate 88,424 of VUQH01000543.1, read as the reverse complement.
CATCCAGAAGACATGGCTCACAATTGCCATTCTAGTTCATACCAAAGGTGTTTGATGGGGTTGAGGCTTCAGGGCTCTGTGCGGGTCAGTCAATTTCTTCTACACCAAACTCATCCAACCATGCCTTTGTGGACCTTGTTTTGTGCACTGTGACAGGTTTGAAGGTCTGCAGTTACAGAGTCAACTGAGTGTTGGTGACTTTTATGCATTCAGGACTTTGTGGTCTGCCACTTCATGGCTGAGTTGCTGTTGTACCTAATGCTTCCATTTTGTAATAATACCACTTGCAGCTGATTGTGGAATAGCTAGGAGGGAAGAAATTTAATGAACTGACTTGTTGTATTGGTGGCAACCTATTACATCACTGTACTTGGATTCAGTGAGCTCTTTAGAACAACACATACAGGTAGAATACAGGTGATGTACATGTGGCAATGGGAGTGAATGAAACATTCAATGATTAAGAGATTTGGCCCAATACTTGTTGTCATATTGTCATCCCCCTCTGTCAGGTTTATGGATTTATACATAATAAATATGTTCAAGTTTCACTCATAGCAAATAGCAAAAGTATTTGTTTTGCTGACACAGTCACATGTTGTGTCCTATTTCTGCTATTGGGAAAACAATTGCAATATGGAATTTTTAGTAAAACTAGTGCATAGGCTGTGGATACCAGCATGCGCATTATTAGTAGTTTTTAAAACACTGGCACATGGATTTTACATGTAAAGTTTGGAAACTTAAAAAAAATAAAATAAAATAAATTGCATTTCAGAATTTGAACCAAAATCCAGAAAATTTCAGAAATGATCCAAAGCACATTGTTACAAATTTACAAACCAGTGGTTATTTTCCAACATGTCTGAGATGCTCTATTTTTAATTTATTTAATTATATTTAGACACACTGAAAGAGGAAGACTGGAAAAAGAGGAGGGAGAAGAGAGACAACTCTACTGGGATTCACTCCCAAGACAGCAGGCATCTATGTGGCCCCAAAGGCAACTGAACACCTCAGCTATCTGTGGAGAGAGAAAACTGCATTTTGAGAATTTTCTTTTGGCCCATCAGGAACAAGAAACTTTTAAAAATTCAAACTGATCCAAACACACTGGGTTTGCAGCTGCTATTAACTTAAAATGCACAAATGCAAATAAAACTATAAAAATAAGTATCAAATATGTCTTCATACTAATACAAGACAACTGGATTAACGTGACTTATTTTTGCTGCATGTAGGTATGTGCCATTTAAATGCCATGAAGAGGGATTGGCACGAAGCAGTCCTGTTTGTTGTGGAATGCAGATGGATGATAGAGGTGCTCGATAGCAGCCATGTTGGTCTAATAATACCTCTCTAATAATTCCAAAGGTAAAAGGAACAAAGCAAGGTGTAACTAATGTGTAATCTGCTCTCTCTTTCCTCTCTCTTTATCTCTCTCTGCCTCACTCTCCCCCTGCCTCATAGCGAAGAATAGGCGCTGTGCTTTGATTTCCCTTGACCCAATTTCTCTCCTTTAAACATACACTTACGCTTCCACAGCATATTCCGATGCTTAACATGAGGCTTAACAACCTCTGGCAAAACATCACATACACACAGAGACATGAAAACACAACACAGCAGCCACACACAGCCAAACACATAAATAATGTTCGCATTGTCAAATCACACACACATTTAAAAATCTATTTATGTGTCAGAGAGCACGCTCTGTGACATACAGATATGAAACACAGCAAAGAGATCTGGAATAGGGAAGTTGGTACTTACTTGATCTTAGTATATTTTCTTTGCTGCTGCATCGTGACTGCACCTGGAGATGGAAGAGTGATTGGGAAAGAAAGACAAAGGGCAAAAGGAAAGAAAAAAGAGAGCAGAGGTGGTGGTAATTTAAGATAAACCAGGCTGCTCTTTTCACATGCTTGAAATGACAAGCTGTTTATACAACAGTCAGAAGCACTGGCAAGAGCTGTGTCACACTACACTGTGCACTTTGTCCTGCTGTTGGGAGATGGCTACATCTCCTCCATTACCATTATGATCACTTACGGTACATTACATCATCATATCACAGGTGGTAGTCACACTGATAAATGCACTGACATGTCACACTATAATTAAAGCACTTTAAAGAATATATGGACAAAGGCAGCAACATACAGAGTGACAATATTGTATCACAAGGTCATAACAGATGTATTAACTGTGCTACGGTGTAACACCAAATGTAGTGGAAATGTAGTGTTGAGTTACGATAGTGGCTGTTCAGATGTGGCGCAAGATGGTTAAGATTTCTCTGGAAATCGCTGATGCTGCGTTGTAGCTGCACTAGCGCTCAAATACCTGTGATCTACGGCAAGCTGGGGAGGAGAGCAGAGTGGGTTAAAACTGGGCTGAGTTTCCCAAAAACAACTGGAGGCTACAGCTCAGGTGCTGTCCATGGTGAGAGAATGGATGTGGTATTTGTCATGCTCCTAACAAATATATGTTGAACTCGTTGAGCTCCAAACGTCTCAGCTATTAAAGATAATCAGTGTGGAGACAATTTGCAATAATTTCACGTTAGAGTTGGACAAAGAAATGACCCCATTTAACATGAACTTCTTGCTTCATAGTGTCCTCCGTAGGGAGATGCAAGCTCAGCCTCGGGGGTGGTCACAAGCCAGTGTTCTCCCACTGCTGGTCCCAAGCTCAGATAAATGGGAGGGTTGTGTTAGAAAGGGCATCTGGAGTAAAAATTTACAGCAAATCATTCCTCTGCTGTGGCAACCCATTGAGAAAAAAGGGAGAAGTCAAAAGTACATATTATCTTGACTCCTAAGGTTGAACATCTTCAAACTGGTTTATCCAGATTGCTGTATTCATATTCCATGCAACATGGGCAACTGATTTTAATTTTATGTTTTTTGCATTAGTGTAGAATAAATTAGTGGGCACTGAAGAACTGTATGCTATCTCCCTGGTTCAAGTGATCTTTGTTTTATTTATTATTGTTTGTTATATAAACTGCACATAGAAGATAGAGAGGCCCTGTGAGGTCCCTCATTGATTAGCGACGGCCCGCCTTAAAGTCTTAAGCTGTGAACTAGAAGTTGCATGTGATGCAGCTTTTGATTACCAGGCCTACTCAAAAGTACATCCTGCTTTATCTTTAATTTTTACTCCAACTGGGAATAATTTAAAAAATGAAGATCATGTTATATTCAATAATATATAAAGGTAGTAACTGAGCTCAAGAAAATACGCAGTAGGGCAATTTGCCAGTCGACTTAAGTACAATCAGGGTTCTGTTTGCAACCAGATAAGTCATCCTCTCTTGACCATTTTAAAGTGGGCAGATTTCATGCACCCTCTCATTGACTTCATTTATCTTTTTATTTACAGTCTATAATTTGTTAATGTTTTCTGGTACAGGAAATGTGAAATTTTTGATCAGACTGCGACACCACTACTCAGACTAAAAGAAAACAAAATGTTTTCAACTAGATTCACTAGTTTCTTTTTTGTTTTCTGAAATCTGATTTTACCACCATTCATAATTTCTATTTCTGACTGTTAGCAGAATTAAAGAATATGTCTTTTGTCTGGCTTGAGAAGGCCGCGGGATCCTCCTGAAGAGCAGGAGGTGGTGATCTGGAAGAGATAGGTCTGGGCATCTCTGTTTAGACTGCTGACCCCATGAAATGGTAGAAAATGGATGAACAATTGTCAGCACCTCCTCCCTTCTTTTGTGCAAGGGGAGAATGTCCACCAAGAGCACACTAAAAAAAATTGGAGGATTTTGAGTATAAACAGTGTTGTCGCTATCCTATTCTGAACACACTGCATGCCAAACATATCCTAAAAATTATGATTTAGTGTTTAATTAGGACACTGCTTTGGTCTCAGTTTCAGCTTTGGTACTGAAAGACCAGCACCTTTATTCTGTTTTATATTAAAAAACAGATCACATCATATTTCCCAGCAGCAATTTTCCAATGAATTCTAACTGTGCACATGATTACGTGCAACATTAGCAGCAAATGAAAGAACAAAAAAGTGCTATCCAGCAGGTGCAACTACTGATTCGTGGATATACCACTGGTCTAGCCTCTTGCCTCATCATACCTGTTATAGTGGTATTTCTGTAAGTCAAGCAAAACATTAATGCTTTTATGTTAAAATGTTGCGGCACACTTTGAAAACACCTCAGAGATGATGCTGGGTTATGTATAAGCATGCTTTTGGGAAGCTCAGCCTTAGGGAATGATTAATAAGGGAAGGAGAATCACAGGATGCACTTTATTAAGCTAGTCTGGCACAGAATCAGTGTGATTCCATATACACAAATATAGGTCTATTTTGATAGACTGCAGTTTAGGTATGGAATTTCTACCAAAATTGGCCACTTCTTTGGGTTTGGCTCTCCTTTTTTCTTCTTGCCTACTAGTTAGTCTGGCTGTCTTTCAACCTTAATAGATGTGTCAACTGACATAGCTGATTGTTTTCTGACAGCCATTATCTGTCTGTTCCAACATGTCTTTCACTCCCTCTGGGTTCTCAAAGTCCTCCCTTCCTTTGTTGCTGCATCTCAGGAAACTTCTGTGACCTGCAGTTATTATAAAAGTCAGGTGTGGGCAGTGTGTTGTGTATGGAGAACCAAAACACCCATGGTGAAGGTGAAGGTCTCTCTACTCACCCACCCGCCCCTTTCTCTCTCCTCCCCTCCCTCACCGCCTAATACTGTGACACCACTGGGCACCAAACAGCCAAGGTGAGAAGGTGGGGAAATGGGAGGTGAGGCAAAGTGGTAGGATGGGTGGGATGGTGGAAGAGGAAGGATGGACAGGCAGAGAGATAGAAAAGACAGGTAGGCAGATAGACGGGGTGGGTGGAAGGATGAGGATCAGCATGACGTTGTCCCACAGCCCAGAAAGAAACAAACAAAAACAGGAAGCACAGACTAGACAGACTTCACTAAACTACAGAGCCGAGACATAGCAGAAAAGAGGGAAAACAGGAAGAAAAGAACAAAAACAATAAAGACCATTAGAGCGGCCTGATGGCACCTACTTAACAGACATCCAGCACACCAGACAGAGCTACTGAAAGCAGAGCATGTTAACCGGAGAGACAGAAACAGAGATAGACAGGCAGATGGAGGAAGAGCAAGAGAAACAAAGAGAGAAAGTGAACAACAAGAGACAGAAAAGTGTGCGTGGGAGACTGAGAAAGGAAGAACCCTAACAGACCGACAGAGAAAATAGCGAGACAAAGAGTGACGGAGAGTGAACGACAGATTGAGTACAAGAAACAGACCGGTGGCAACAGACAGTCAGACATACAGAGAAAGAGACTGAGTGAGAGCAAGAGAGATAGCTAGGCAAGCGAGGGAGAAGAGGGAGGACAAAGAGTGGGGCATTTGTTTTGCGCGCTCCTCGGAGGAGGGTGAGGGAAGGGCAAAGAGGGGAGAGAGGGGGGCGGGATAGTTACTCGAGAGCTGAAGGTCCTCCTGCGATCATCTTTAAGCCCCTCCAACCTACACTGGAGCTAGTGGAGATAAAGCATCGAATCACAGGCATCAGTGCATCTGTCCCAGCAACCAGAACACCACAGACAGACAGACAAGACAGACAGACGGACGAAAGGACAAAGACAGACAAACAGGCATCCACTACAACAAGCAACCCTAGCAGGAGTTGGGAGAGAAGCAGCAAGGAGAGATCTTTGACAGAGAGGAAGAGGGGAAAAAGACCTAAAAAGAAAGGCAGACTTTTGGTTGACATAACGCAGAAGGTCCTTAGTGACCATCAGCAGCAGCTAGCGGCTTTTTAACTTCTGAAAGGAGTCCTTTAGCTAAGGCTCTTGTTGTGATAGCTTTGACTTATAAATAATCGATGTATAATGATCAGAAATTAAAATTATATATTAACCATGCAACGGTTTAAAAATGTTTAAATACAAAAGGCAATAACTGACCATATCTGTAGTCACCCTGCCAATAAAAATGAGCTATCTGTTCTCGTATTTTTGGACCAAAGATGTTTGGTTGGTTGTTCACTGGGACAATTTGGAAACAAGGCTGACTTGTCACACAGCATCCAACTCTCTCAAACCTCTTCTCCACTGATGCAGTGATGGTGCAGAGCCAGTTCTGCCTTTTCAAGAACCAGTCCTCATTTCAACAGGTCCTGCAGGCTGCATTTGTGATTCATCTGTAAATTTCTTGCAGTAGCCCCTTCACATAGTAACTGATGCCACTGGTATCCAGCAAATTTGTTATGAAAGTGTTTAGCAAAAATGTACGGAACCAGTTTTAGATTTAAAACTGGCACCATGTTGGTGGCAAAAGATATGATTAAAACACCATAGGTTGCCTCCAGTTCTTAAATAGTATCCCAAATGTTTATTCATGTTGCTTACTAGTTTTCAAATTACTCTCAGCTTGCAAATGCACATTTTACATTAGGTTATTAGTGGTTACGTTGTCACATTGATGGACTGCTTCTTGTTTTGAGGTCTAGCAGTTACACAACAAGCTGAGAAGAGGATCAAAAAGAAGAGGGCTAAAGAAAAGGACATGAGACTTTGATTCATACTGACCCTTTACAGTCTTTTCAATAGTTACATAAGTGCTTTGTGCCTAGTTTTCTAAACAACAATACTTGATAATATTTGCAATGTTTTCTGCTTTTCTTAGTCAGTACTAGCCTTTTCTACTGTGGATGTCATGATGGCAACAGCTGTGGTTACTAGAAAATATGGGCCACAACTACATATAGCCATGGAGACAGAAATAGAAGTAGTGAGATAGAGAGAGAAGGGCTTGAGAAAAAAACAAAAAAACAAAAAAGGGACAAAGGTGGGGATTAAAGGAGCTAATTACAGCTACAGCAAGGCACAGATCAAACTTGCAAACATTGAAAAGCACATATGAAAACTAACGATCAACAGCTAGGACATTTTTATACAAGGTGTGCCATTCTAAACAACTAAAGAGGACATCTAAAATTTTAAAAAGGATATGATTAACGCGTAACAATAAAATCACGATCTTATTACCTAGCTGGTATCTTTAAACACACAGACAAACCACAAAAATCAAGTTTTCCACTTCTGCCTAATCCAGTTTCACACTCTTTTATAGTAATGGATCATTAGCCTGTCCTGCAGCAATATGCAGTCACCATTAGCGAGGACATAGCTGAAAAACCTTAATGCAATGTGGAGTGATGACACTAACGCTGACACGGGTTGAAAACAAAACCTTAGTATGGCAAAAAATAGCTCAGTAGAAAAAATTATACCATCAGAGAGCCATGGGGAGAGACAGTTTGCATATGGAGATGAATAGAGGGGGAAAAGCTACAGGGGGGTGTGTTAGAAGTGAGGAGAATATGTGGAAAATGAGTACAGAAGCAGATTGGGATGCTTTGGACGTTTAGAGGGGGAAAGGCAAAAAGCAGACTGTCATTCTCACACTCATTTCTAATCTACCCTTCGCTGCAATCCCCCATTATTGGTGAGAGACCGACCAAGTGTGAAAAAAGAATGGGCTTGTATGAGGGATGCAAATTTTAACAGGCACGCGTCATACACACAAGCACAAAGATAACAGTTTAGAAACTTCCTTAATAAGTAAAAAGAAAGGAAATAAAACAGGAAAAAAAAATCTGACACTGATGTTTGTGTGTGAGTGTTCGCATTGATGGATCAGTCATGTTGCAGGGAGTGCAGACACACACACACACACACACACACACAAACACACACACACACAAATGAAAAAACACTGGCTTTCGTGCCAGAAACACTAATCACTCTAAACGGGAACCTTGCCGTCACCGCGGAAACAGCCTGAAGACAGGTTGTCATGGGGATCTGGCCGGAAGATCAATGGGATGGGGAGCGTGTGACGGTGGTGTATACAGACACAGAATAGCAAGCGTGGCCAGGTCAGTGAGACACGTGGCCTGACGCCTGTGAGCTGCCCTGGAAAAATCAATGGGGGCCAATAACCAGCCAGCCAAGGAGATGCTCCAGGAAATGATGGGATGCAACTACTGTGGTGCTGAGCTCAGCACAAAAACAAAAGAGCTGTCAGACAAATTATGCAAAAAGGGAAAGATTTATATATTCTCTGAAAGGAGGAGAACGCTGTGACAGGGCAGGGAGGCTCGTTTTAACTGGCTTCAACTGCCTCGCCCCACGGGACGGAGCAAGACAAGGGATGGAGCAGAGGACAAAATGCTGGAGTGATAGAAACAGAGCAGTAGAGGGAAGGGGAAAATGCTACTACGGTAATCCAGAGTAAAGTCTTCAACCTCCTGGAGAGTGCACTCATGGCTTCTCATACAGAGGTCAATTACTGTCCAGTGATTCCTCTGTTAATCCAGCAGCACACTGTTATATCCACATCACATACATACACACAAATACATCACATCCTCTGCAGAAACCAGGCACAGATACACAGATCATACCTGACAAATGACCAGATGGGTGATGAATGAAAGAGAATGAGTGCTAGTGGAGATCTTGAGATAGATTCATGGGGAAGAAATGTTGCTGACCATTAAAGATAGTGATACACAGGACAAATTCCAGATTGAAAGAAAAGTCCATCTGACTTTTGATAATATTTAACAGTATTTTCTGCCAATGTGTATCACCACCGTACATCTAAACCTAGCTCTGAATGGCTCAAGCAATAGAGCCAACATTGTGTGTTTGTGTTCATAGAACAAGACCCCTTTTACACCTGCTATCAACTTGTGATTCATGCCCACACAGGTTATCTAGGGAATAAAGGCAGATCACTGGCCTTTGCATTTGGACCTGGTATAATAAGCACTGTAGTTAGTTGCGCATATAGTGGACAGATCTTCATATGCAACTGAGTTAGGAGTAGATTGGCAGCATTATACACTGTGAAAAGAAAAGTGATGCTGCTGGATCAGCAGAATACAAGGTGGTCTGTTATTTTTTAATGCTGACTGCTTGAGATTGCAGGAAGAGGCTTACTTATGTGACTTTCAAATGTTGTGTCCAATTAGCAAAGTCAAACCGAACCAGCTGCATTTACACTAAGCAGTGATATGAACACCATGTGAGACAAACCTTCAAATATTGTCCGAGTGATCTGCAATTATGCCTTTCTGTAATCCAGCTTAAAGGTTCAGACAGAGAGTTCATAATAACAAGTGTAAACTGGGTCTATGAGCCTGCCAGGGCCATGCAGACAGTAACATCCCACTGTGATCTTTTATATTGTTTTGTCTCTCCATTTCTCAGCTCAGCATAAGTCACTATATACTGTGTATTTGGTGATTGTTGCTTTACACAGAAACTAAAGTAGTTCCAGGCTTGCTCACCTGCCCCAGTGCTGCAGGCACATGCTATAGCAAGGTATAGCCCGGTGCAAGCTAAAATACTGTGTGCCTCTCCCTCCATCAGTCTCCCTGCCTGTGTATGTGAATGCTGGTGCATGTCACTAGTGTGGTTAGGTGCTCTGTGGGATGCCAGTGGCCTGCATGCCGGTAGATAAGAAGTTACTAGAAGGTTAGCGGGTTTACCTGGTCCAAGGTAGAGTACCTTGACTTGAGCGTGATGACCTCA
>VUQH01000543.1:32942-66107 GCA_015106775.1 Etroplus canarensis | reverse complement strand
TCCCATACTGAGGACACACACACACACACACACACACACACACACACACACACACACACACACACACACACACACACACATAAACAGACTCACAAGTGGTCACCACTGTCAAGTTAAATCAAACATAAAACTTTCAGTAGAACACAAAGGCATATAAAAATCCTCTATCACTTCTGCAGGGGTATAAACCTTAAAAGAACGACCATACAAGCTATAAAGGAGTGCTGGAACGTCATACTGCGCCTTCACCAGAACAGTAAAGCATCCGGCAACACATTCACCCACTGCAGAATACAGTAAATGTTCAAATGTAATAGAATAAGACAAAAGACCCCAAAGCACAAAAAGCAATCAATACATTTTAACTGTACTGTGTGTGCGTTTATCAATCAAAGAAAAAAAAAACCTTCAGTTCCTTAGCAGGTTGCCAGGCAAATGCATGCTCCACTGCTCTAAATATCTGAAGTCTGCTGGAGTTATAAAAAAAAACCTCCTGACGTGTTTTTAATAAAGTTGCTGGAGAGCGAGAGAGACATCTAACATGTATAACCAAAACAAAACCTTCCCTAGGCATTAAGTTCAATTCAGAGATGGTGACTTTTACCGTTTTATATTAATAAAACTATTCATAAAAATATACTGTACTTTTCTGTCTCCGTGGGGAAATTTGTCCTGGATTGACATGCTGCACACGTATAGCCACTTCCATAAATTAATCCGGGTTGAAAGCAGGACAGCGCCACTGGCCACGCTAAAAATGAGATTTCTGAATGGCAGTGTCTAATACCACCTCTAATGTATGTGGTACAGTTATTGATCCTAAGTCTTTACTTAAAGGTCACAGTTCACTAAACTGCAAGCTCAGCGCCTTTGTTCTCCTCACATTGCAAAAACTGTACAATCATACAACATTTAACCAGCTGGAACTGAACACTAATACATTTTTAGTGAGACTTTTACTACACATTAAATGAGATTTCTCTTACATTGCACCTTTAATGTAATAAAGATAATAAATACTTCTATCACTGCATGAACTGGTTAAAAGAAGCTAATGACCATCTCCTGGGAACCAAAAATGAAGCCAAAGCAGAAGTACCAAAAACTACAGTATCACTTCAGAAAGGTAGCAACAGTCAAGTCAATCCACATGGGCTCATTTTGTAAAAATGCCCAACTTTACAGCACAAAAACATGAAGTATGTTTACTGTCTGGCACAAAACACAGTTCTGCTTGCTATAGCTATATTACCCCTTCATGACAACCATTTAAATCTGACCTCTTTGAATTCTATTGAGTCTTAAAGCTATCTTTAATTAAGGATGTTAATGTTTTAAGTGATGGCCAAGCCCAGACTAACTAGCAGTCTGCTACACTTTACCTCAACTAATTCTAGTCATAGGACTGGACCTGCTGACCGTGTTTGTGGTGTTGGTGCACAGCTGAGTATTTTAACACAATTGTGTGTTGTGTGTGCCACCTCTTCAGTGAGTGAAATTCTGAAATTCTAGTATGTATTTACTTATACAGTACCATGCAAGAGTCTTGAATCACCCCTAATTTCTTTATATACTGCTAGAAAAATGATTTATAAAAAGTGCAAACATAAATGGAAATTGAGCACCAAAAGCAAAAACAAAGTTTGTACAGTTCCAACAAGCTTGAACGTCAATATCTGACATGACCACCTTTAGTCTTTGACATAGAGTGAGCACTCTTAAGCCAGCTTTCTTGTCATTTCTTTAATTAGTAATAGAGCTCCAGGCTTCTTGAAGGACATACCAAAGCTGTCCTTTGGATGTTGGCTGCCTTTTGTTCCATTCTCTGTTAAGATGATTCTACAATGTCTCAATAATGTTGAGGTCCAGCCTCTGGAGAGGCCATTCCATCATCGATAGTGTTTTTTTCTTATCTAGGTAGGATTTTATTGCATTGACAGTGTGTTTGGGATCAGTCTCATCATTTTTCAGGTCCTGTGTCAGGTCTTTGTTGAATTTCTTCCTGTTTCTTATGGACATGATTTTCAGAATATGTTCATCTGCTGTAGATAGTTTTTTAGTTCTGACACTTCTTCTTTTGTCCACCACTTATCCAGTTTCCACATTTTTTTAAGGACACACTGCACAGCATGCTGAGATATGCCAAGGTTTGGCTAATAGCTCTTTGGGAATCACCTTGTTGGTGCAAAATACTATTTTATACCTGTACAGCTGTGTTATCTTTGGCAATTTTCATAGATTCTACAAAAGAAATGAGAAAACGATATGTTTTTGCGACAGGCTGCAATTAATAAAGTGCCAAAAAAATACAATTTAAAACTGGTTCTTTGCTTGGGTGTCTGCTATGTGTAGACACAACACTGGTTTACCCCTTTTGTTAGATGCCTTTTTATGCTTGAATAATTCATAGGTCAGTGTTAAGTGACCTAACAAACAAAAAACAAAGCAAAAAACAACAAAACAAAAACATACCTTTTAAAAATGGTCAAGTACAAGGACTTGAATGAAACTCAGTGAAAAAGTAGCCAAAGAAATTCAGAAGACCTGGAGAACTGTTGCTCAAGACCATTTTAAAACATTAAAAGAAAGTCTGGCTCCTTTCCTAAAGAAATGAGGGTTTTCTAAAGACTTCTGCACAGGACTGTATGCTATCACTATTTAGAAATAAACTACACAGCCACATTATCTGTGGATTAATCACGTGAGGTAACTTTTAAAGAAAGGCAGACAGAGGTGATAACCACCTCAACTCCCACGAATCTTCATCCACTGTTCAACATGCCAACAAGACCAAGTGCTCTTAAAAGTTTCTTTTTAAAGTTTCTGAATGGAAGAAGCCAATGAATGGAAATGTGCCAAATACCAGGAGCTGACAGAGCAGTGCAGGGGGCAGGGCTGGAAAACCCACTGTGAGCCCATTGAGGTGGGATGTAGGGGCTTTGCAGGATGGTCACTCTGCAGACTATCGTAGACTAGTTTTTTCTTAATCATTTCAGATATTTTTTTTCATATCAGTTTCTAACTCAACATTACACATGTTGGCCTAGATGACTAGTTAAAGAAATGTAACAAGATGATAAATCACAGTGTAATTTACTTGTTTACTTTCTAATGCTACCTGTATTTCCACACATATCTGTGCATGTATACAATAATGTGTAGACCATTAAGCAGAGCCAGGAGCAGCTGCTCTAACATGTTGGTCTCCCGTCAGTCTCCATTCAAAGAACACAAGTTTATCCACAATCCAGAAAAAACTGCTGGCCTCTCAGCTTGCTCAGCTTTAGCCTTTGTTATTGGGACATGGACACACCCATGAAAATGACAGGAACTATAGATTCCAATGGCTCTGATTCAAGCATAGTCAAGCCTGCTTCCAGAGACAATAGTCAACTGCAGTAACAAGATGGCAGTACTTTACAGGATGCGTGCAGACCGACAATAGAAGATGCATTATGGGACAGAACTCTGTTTGAGATGTAAGGGGAGAGATTGGTGACCTGTCCAGGGTATACCCTGCCTCTCACTCTTTGGCAGCTGGGATAGACTCCAGCCCTGTAGACCCTGAAGTGGGTAAACGGAAGAAGATGAATGGATGGGTGGATGGATGGATGGATGGATGGATGGAAGGTGATCCCTAATGGTGTGGTGTGATGGGAGAATCTAAACATTTCAAGTCCCTAAAACTTTGACACAATGCACTGACAGAGAAAAGTGTGACAGTGGAGTGAGTTGTGTGATTTTCCCAAACTTTTCCAAACAAAAATAGGCTGACTCAGATAATTATGCACCAGAAATTGCACAAATACTCCTATACCCCCAGCAGAGGTCCTAGACTGAGAAAACTAACAGCAATACACCTAGCAGACATTAAGAGTAACACTCTAGCAAGAAACAATCCGCTTCATCCTCACGGTTCCAAACAGAGTCTAAGGGTCAGGGGTTAAAACACGCATGGATATACCTGCTCTACTATAAGCTGACAGTTTTGGACGGAACAGAGTCATGTCTGCTTTACTGTTCAGGGTCACAGAAGGACAATTCTGCCATACAGGCTTACAGATCATTGATCCGTCACACCACAGCCAGCTGAGCAGACAATATAATGGTGCACTCACATACAGCCAGGGTATAAATCATTCATGTCCCGCTGACAGATCACTTCACTTCGTCAATGATCCTCTGTCACTACACATTTGCAAGAGATGATGCTGCGATCTGTGTACAGACCAGGCCTAGGCCAAACTACACGTGGGTCTTTTTTAATGCTCATGTCACACATCATACTAACACATTTGTTTTGACTCCTGTCAAACTCTTGCCAGGGATGGATTACTAAGACTGTTCAAAGCCAAGCTACAAAAATAAAGAACAAACTCAAAATAATTTCACTAAAAGTAAACATTATATATTAACTGGAAGAATACTAACAAGGCTGTTTGGACAAATCGTTTACAATTAATCACATTTATACTTAATTATGAATTAATAAACATTATTTCATTTATAGAGCGCCTCCCAGAGCTTGTAATGAAGATGATTTACAATTCTCTATCAGCTTATAGTAATCAAATAGCTAACTAACAGTAAACTCTAATCAAAATTACTTAAATTAAGTTTGTTGAGGACCTCATATAGAAAGTACCATGTCAGTAGATCACAATGCAACTTGAAAAAGGTAACTGTGTTAAATGCAGAAAACCTGTTATATTCATGCTTACTTATATATTAAGTAATGTAAAAAATGCTTGCACTCATTTTATAACAGTGCTTCATGTACAAGAATGTGTCTGTTTGCATGTTTGTGTATTTAATATTCCCTGTTGGTTTGCGGCAGTGACCTGAATGTCAAATGTCCACTGTGAAGGTTATGGAAGTGGCATGAATGCACTACGGCAAGAGTGAGTCATATCAGACATTCCAACAGAGGAGCTGATTTCCATAAGCCCTGGCTTTGGCTCCAAACCCATATGTCAAACCACTAATCAAAAAAATGCTGTAGGTCCAGGGCAATGTCCTCTAGGTGCACAGCCAACGTCTGTGCAAAGGCACCATCAAAGAGTGGGAGCATTGAATATTTTAATCAAAATAAACGCCAATATCTGTCAAGCTGATGGGATATCTGGAACAGTGTACAATACACTGAGGGTAAATTATGTTAGGTCTTGTTAGGTCAAATGCAAAGGTGATCAAGGTAAAAGCTCTGACGGAAAGGGGAGTGTAGATGAAAAGGGAGCAGCCAGGCTAAGGAAGCAATGTAATTTTTTGCCTCACATTCACAATAATATAAATAAATACAATAAAATACTCAAATATTCAATTCAATAAGAATTAGAAGTACATTTTTGGGCCAATTTATTAGGTACACTTTGCCAGTACCAGGTTGAAACCCCTTTTTGCCTTCAGAACTCCCTTACTTTTTGTGGTTTAGATTCAACTAAGTGCTGGAAACATTCCTCAGAAATTTTGGTCCATATTGACATGATAGCATCACACAGTTGCTGCAGGTTTGTTGGCTGCATATCTATGATTCGAATCTCCTTTTCCACCATATCAAAGTGCTCTATTGAATTGGGATCTTGTGACTGAGGAGGCCATTTGGGTATAATGAACTCATGGTCATATTCAAGAAACCAGTTTAAGATGATGAGAGCTTTGTGGCATGGTGAATTATTCTGCTGGAAGCAGCTTTCAGAAGAGTGTGGTCATGAAGGGATGGACATGGTCAACAACCAAACTCAAGCTGTGGTGTTTAGATGATGCTCAATTTGTACTAAGGGGCCCAAAGTATACCAAGAAAATATCCCCCACACATTTACATCACCACCAGCCCGTTCCACTGATACAGAAGAATGGTTAAATGCTTTCATGCTGTTTATACCCAATTCTAAACTTAACATCCAAATGTCACAGCAGAAATTGAGACTCAGTAGATCATGAAACATTTTTTCAATCTTCTACTGTCTAATATTGGTAAGCCCGTGAAAACTGTAGCCTCAGTTCCTAGTTCTTAGCTGACAGGAGTGTCACCCAGTGTGATCTTCCGCTGCTTTAGCCCATCTGCTTCATGGTTCAATGTGCTGTGCATTCAGAAATGATCTGTTGCCTTCCTATTAGCTAGAAGCAGTTTGGCAATATTCCTCTGACCTCTGGCATCAACAAGGCAGAGAACTGCTGGCTACTGGATATTTTCTCTTTTTCCAGACCATTCTCGGTAAGCCTTAGAGATGATTGCGTGGAAAATCCTAGTAGAGTAGAAGTTTCTGAAACACTCAGACCAGCCCATCAGGCACCAACAACTTTGCCACCTTCAATACCACGTGCATCACCTCTCCTTCCCATTTTGATGCTCAGTTTGAACTTCAGCAGGCCATCTTGACCATGTCTACATGCCTGAATGCATGTGCATTTACATGCATAGAGTTGCTGCCATATGATTGGCTGGTTAGATATTTGTGTTAACGAGCAACTGAATAGACGCACTTGATAAAGTGGCCACTGACTGTATGTCTGAAAGAACTACTGACCATTGTGCCTCAGCACCCCTATGCTTTCACAGATAGCACTGATTACAGAAGCCTTTAACCAACAGGAAAACAACCTCATAATGTAAAAGAAATATGACATTCAAATTGTACTCTGACAGTGTATGTGAACACTGGTTTATTTTCCTCAGAGTTCAGATCAATAAACTGACCCTTCTAATAGCAGACTTTACAGACTCCATAAACGAGAGTCTGTTAAGAGCAACCAATAAATAAATACTGTATAATCACTGAGAAACTGAAAATTTTACTTTCTACTTTCTTTACAGGGGAATTTGGCATTTTTATTGGATGACTCATGAATCCAATATAAAACAGCGAGAAGAGTATTATACTGGATCATCAAGGTTAATCAGATATTGCTTCAACAACACAACCCTGGCAACAAATATGATGCCACCAAGAAATCAAACAGAATTATTTCAAACACTTTGAGTTCAGCCAAACGTCCACACAGAAATGAAAACTGCTGTGGCTCTTGTATAAAAAAACCGGAAGATCTGCTTACATATCAACTTGCTAGAGTAACAGCTCCAGGGAACAACAACAACAACAGCAACACAGGATCACAAATGTTATTTTAAAATGACACTACCTGAAAAATATGCAGTTATTTTCTGTGGTTATGTCTCAGCATACCAATGAGTACAAAAAGTCTACCTAATACTATTTTAGTGAGAATAAGAACAGGAGACACAACCCCAAAAACACTCGCAAAACACACACTCACTGTCAGACATCCTCTGAATCAAAGCCCTATCTCCCATATGCTTCATTAATCCAAACTCACCATTACATAACTGTACTAAATGCTCACAAGAGTGGAAGGGTACAACTACTCTCCTTGTATCTTCTGCATGTGTCTGTGTGTGCACAAGTAAGAAACAGTGTGACAGAGAAAAAAAATCTGGTTATATGAATGGTTTGTAATCCTTTTGTATCTGCTTGCATTCGTAGGCTGTGGGCTGTGTGTGTGTGTGTGTGTGTGTGTGTGTGTGTGTGTGTGTGCAGCATGTGAGAGCAAGACAGACACTTTCCCTCCGCAGAATGATTTTGTGAGTCCACATTTACTGTATGAGAGTATGCATTCTAAATTGCTGCTCGGCAGACAAACAGATCTGAATATCAGGTCTGAGTCGGTCTACATGCATTTACGCAGAGACTTTGCACTTAATAGCAAATCCCACGAGGAACTTGCGTGCAAGATACAAACTTACACAAATTATGATAATGCACACGTTTAAATGTGGCCTCACTCTTTGCAAACACACTCGCCATCCGCCTGAAAATACACAAGAATGCACGCACAGTCCCATAACTTGACTTAGGTTACCTAAGCTTGAAGTGCTGACACACGACCCGTGTCTGTATTTATGAATGTTTCTATTTGGCAGATAAGTGGTCCTTTGCTTCCACTTTGCTCTCTGAGCTGAGCTGTCGGACTGGTGTGTGTGGAAACAGCAACGGCAGCTCTGGCGGTGACAAGATTAAGACCTACTTCATACCTTCCCCTCTCAAAGCCACCACACAGCATTGTGAACAAGACCTAGCTAACAAACAAACACAGCTCACAGTGGCACATAAAATGCATCAGTGAACAGAGCCATTCTGGCTCTGGCTCCGGGGACATTGTGTACATACTGTTGGCAGCCGCTTGCAACATGGGAATTTCAAAGAACATATGGCAGCTTGTCGCCAGGAAAAAGCTCGTGTCAGAATCTAAACAAGCTAAAAGCTATACCCAGAAAAGCCATTAACTGTCTGTTATCTGCCATTCACAAAAAAACAAAACAAAACACACACACACACACACACACACACACACACACACACACACACATGTCCAGACATCCTTGTCACACACAAACCATGACTAATATGGCTGGCATGTGATCATAACAAGCTGGCGACAACTCAAACTGGGTTAGTTACTAAGAAAGGTTCGGAGACACATGTGTGGACTTGGATGTTGTGGGAAGGAAATGAGGTGAGGGCAACTTCACTGCATTAGTGGAGCCAGCAGCAGTCCTGGGACAACAACAGCAGCACCATTAAAGCTCCCCACTGTCCAATTATTTACAGCTCCACACTCTGCGGCTCAGTTGAGGTCAAAAAAACCTTGGCTGAGTCTGAGGCTTTCTAAGCATGATCAGTGGGATAGGTTGCGATCACCACAAGCTGTGGAGCAGAGCACAGTGCAGGGGAAAAAGAAGTAGGAAATTTGGAAAGTAAAAACTGTAACAAAAGTGTCCAAGGCGTGCAATAACATCTGTAGGAAACCAATAGACAGTACATAAAAAAAAAACTGACTGTCTGAAAAGTGCTGCAAACCTGCATTCTTTTAAATGGCAAGCGGGGGTGAATACTCTATTTGCCAATAGAATAAAAGTTGAAAAAGTACATACAAATCTATGAGAAACTGACCCTACCTCTCACCTGATTGAATACTGCAAAAAACAATTTTCCTAATAAATTTATGATCTTGATCTTTGCTTTCAAGTCTTACTTCTAACAGTTTAGTGTTCATTTTGTAAATTATGGGCCCATAATTTCCAGAATGGATGACGTAGCATGGTATCCTTTATGCTGTAGCTACCATGTGATTGACAAGTTGCTACAGTATGAGCATCCAGTGGCCTTAATTTTTCAGTTAGCTTGACCCCACGCCTGTCACTCCCTGCTTAAAAAAAAAGGATTAGACCTAAATGTCAGTATTAAGGGCTCAAAATGTGATTCCACCGACTAATTTCTATTTGTTATATGCATTTTATGAGGAAACATTAACTTTCTTTTTTGGTGGACATTCATATTAGTTTACACACAGCTGTCATCCAATTGTCTGCTCACAGAAAATTCACTAAGAAATAGGAACAAATATACCTGCAGTGCATGTGCACCATCCTGCTAAATCTAGGTTTGTGTTGTTCCACTCTTTGGTGGTTTTGCATTCTTCATAGAAAAACATTGTGATTTTGATTAAGATCAAAAAGAGAATCTGTACTGGTTTTAACTCGAGTTGATTAAAAAAAAGAATTTGTAGGCTGCGTTAAACTAGTGTTTGTTTTTTTCAATAACACAGTTAGGTTCTTAAGTCTTGTAATTTTGCCTCTGTATGCCACCATAGTGGATTATAACTGAAACAGTCAAAATGTGGTTGAAGTGCAGACTTTCAGCTTTAATTCAAGGGGTTTGATAAAGAATTGCGTTTAGGAATTACACCCATTTTATACATAGTCCTCCATTTTCAGAGGTTCAACAGTAATGGAACGGACAAGCAGCTGGATAGCCAAGTGAGACCTATTCCCTCGTTATTCCATGACAAACCAATCTGATAAAAGTTGATTCCATATGTTTAAACTTGCATTTGGTAGGTGTCTCAAACCCTTTCACAACATTTAGCCAAGTCAAGAACACTTTTGAGGAGGAAGGTGTATCATTGTCAAAGTTTATGATCAAGAGACACCTTCATAAATGTAAATACAGAGAGTTAACCACAAGGACCAAACCACTGGTTGCACTCAAGAACAGCCACACCAGATTACACTTTCCCAGAAAACATCTAAAAGAGCCTTCCCAGTTCTGGTAAACAATTCTTTGGACAGATGAAAACAAGACAAACTTATCAGGATGATGGGTAGAGAAAAGTATGGAGAAGGAAAGAAACAACTCATGATCTGAAGCATGCCACATCATCTGCCAGACATGGTGGAGGTAATGTTATGGTTACCAACAGAAATGGGTCACTAGTGTTTACTGACGATGCGACTGCTGATAGAAGTAGCAGGATGAATTTTGACGTGTACAGGGCTATATTCTGTTCAGATTCAGCCAAATGCTGCAAAACTGAGTGGACAGCGCTTCACAGTGCAAAAGGATAATAACCCAAATTATACTGCGAAAGTAACCCAAGAGTTTCTAAAGGCAAATAACTGGGATGTTTGCCAATGGCCAACTCAGTCACCCGATCTTAACCCAGCTGAGTAGCTTTTCAGTTACTGAAGACCAAAGTGAAGGCATACAGAGCCCCAAACAAGCAGCAAATGAAGGCACTATTGCAAAGGTCTGGCAGAGCATCTCAAGGGAGGAAACATAGCATTTGGTGATACCCACTGGTTCTACACTTCAGGTAGTCATTGAGTGAAAAGAATTTTCATCCAATATTAAAAACAATCCTTATATTTAAAAATACATTAATTTGTCCCATTACTTTTTGAGCCTCTGAAAACAGGAGCTATGTATAAAAATGACTGAAATGCCAGAACAGTTAATGCAATACTACTGTCAAACCCAAACTGAAAAAATGCACCTCAATCACATTTTGACTGTTTGACTTAAAATCCACTATGGTAGTTTACAGAGGCAAAATGACCAAAAAAAAGTCTCTGTGTCCCAAAAAGTATGGGCCTAACTGTATATACGCAAAATACCCAAAGATACAGAAGAGTCCAGGATCATTCATCAAAGCACATATATTTTCATTTGAGCCTTTGAATGTTATTAGCCTGAGACCTACAGTTTCTTGCTCAGTGACATCTTGGCAGGATGGACATTTTTAGAACTTCAACACTTTTCCTACTCACTGCACCGTTGCATGATTAGCTGCTCATTGTTGCAATGGTTTATCTTCTCTCTGACCTTTCACCACTCCATCTAAACCCAAACACATATCAACAGAAAGAGGGAGCACTCTTCATGGCTGCTTCCTCTGATGCATGACCCATCTATACACCCACCCTCCCTCCTCTTCTAACATCCCATCCCTTTGTTCCCATGGCAACCCAGTCATCTATTCCCATGGCACCTGCCTGCTGTCCGGGAGACACATGAAGACATGACACTGACAGATGAGGTGAGAAAGAGAAATAAAGGGAGAACTGACGCCAGTTGGCATTTTAAACACCTGCAGGAGAGATCAGTTAAAACATTGTTTCTTTTCACAAAGAATTGTGCAAATGTCCAGATAAATAGGCACAATAAGACAATGTAGGGAAAAATGGGAATACATGTGGACAAAACGTTAAAGTATCCCATTAAAGCAAGGACAGAGCAAGTGGGTATATGATGAAAAACTGCTATATAACCTAGTAAATCATATAGGCATCCAGGCATAAAAACCACAACCTGCTGTCTCTATAAACACACAAAACACACTCACACATTAACAACAGGGGTTTCACATATAAAACACATCGAAACAAACACAAAACATACACAAAAACACATACACTTGTGATGCTGTGACATTGAAACTGGTCAGTGTGTTTGTGCATGTGCTATTTTGATGTATGATCACTTAGTATGCTGTACTTTAGATAACACAATCTAACATTACATACACTAGTAAAATCATATTTCTATTTAAGAAAATACAAAAAAGATTATCATTAAAGAAAATGCAGGACTCCCTTGATTAAAAATAAATAAATAGATAAATAATATGATGAATCCCAATTTGAAACCCTTGACTTTGTCCAGATAGATTGTTCCTATTCCTGTACATACCTATAAGCATTACATGCTTGACTCAGAGCATGATAAACACAGTTAAGCTATGGGAGATGAACAGTAGGACTGAGCAGAAGGGAAAATGGGCTGGGGGCAGCCTTTGTTTGTGTGAGCATGCATTTGTGATGCTGGAAGTGTATGTTCTTGTACTTATATCCTGGTGGGAGCCAAGTATAGGTTCTGATTTAGGGCTTGAGTTGAGTTACAATCAGAGTTAACATTTACAATCACAGAGTTGGTTTAAGAACTGAATTCAACCTATTGCAACACAATGCAAATATCTCACTTTGAAAATCAGTGAAAACTAACTGAACTTAAAGCATTAGAAAGTTCTCTCGACCTTGACAAAAACATTCATGGTTTACTTACCAGTTTTATCTGGAAATCAGTCAATGTCTGCAGCTTGCTCATCATTAAAACAGTTTTTGCTGACATTCAAGCTCAGTAGCTGTCATGACTGTATTCCTAGCAATTTTAATATTTTTCACATAAGTGTTGGCTTTACAGTTAAAAATGTGCTTGATATTTTTAGAAAATTACCTTTTTAATTTACTAATTTTGGAAAATTAACTAAACTGAAAGCACTTCTTGGCAAGAGCCTCCAAAACAATGCTTTGAAGAGTACAAGTGCAATCAAAAATATTCTCTCACAGTCTCCCACTCTATATGCACAGTATAGAAGTCAAAATATAGACAGTTTTGTATTCCTCTGTATTTCTATTCTGCAGTCAGTGTACCTTATACGCTAATACCATAGACTGTATATAAAAGATGGATGTTGTGGCGTCATCCATTGGTACCTCTGTGAAGACTTATGCTGAGTGCTTTTGCTGTCGTCATCTTAGTGTTAAAAAAACAGACAAGATCAGTGAAGAGTAGATTTGATTGAGAAACTGAAGATGCAGTGTGTTCAAAGGCTAGCAGCTTGTCAATCAGAACGTGTAACGCATACCTTACAATGGACATACCTTACAATGGACATACCTACAATAGACCTTGCAATGTACTCCAACACTATGTTCCCACTGTAGGCAATTCAGATTTTTTGCTAAGATCTGATTTTTTTCTCATGGTTGTTCACATTATAAATTAAATGGTACCGCCATCAAACTCCAGGGTGAACAGTCTCTGGCCCTGAAGTGACGCGCATGCGCAGAAGAAAGCGTGACGTCACACGCAGAACGCTGTGTTTGCGGAAGTAAATGTGGATACTGGTAAAACTTCACATCCTTTCCACTGACTAGCTCCATCAACACTGTCTACCATGCTTGTTTTGTGCATTGTTGACATTTGATCTTGCCGGGTCTTGCCTCCCACACGTCACACGTCAATGACGTAAAGGTCAGATGAAATGCAGCATGACCCTTCAGACTGAGGTTGCTTTCAAAAATATCCAATTTAGGACCACATATTGAAGTGGGCTGAATTCACATTGAAAAAATTGGATCTGTTCTTTTCAGATTGTCTTGGACAAATCAGATCTGGGTCACATATGGGCAAAAAAAGCAGATTTGCCTGCAGTGGGAACGTAGTGTAAGAGACAATAATTAACAAAACCAGAAAGTCAGTGATGAAGCAGCTCATCTGATTCAAGACCCCTCACAATTCACAGTTTTCTGTCTGCGTGAAGTACAGAAAGAAAGTTTTTATATGCTCTTGTGCTTCTGAGTTTCTTTTATGGTTTTGAGATTCTTAGTTATTATGTTCTGTTATTGCATCCTTTGTTTATGTTTACGTTTATGTTTGCTTCCTGTTTTATTTTGTAACCAGTCTTGCCTCGTGTATTCAGTTCAGCTTTATTTCCTGCTCTTGATTGTTGCCACCCGTGCTCCTCTCCCTCCTGTTGCTTGTTTGCTTGTTAGTCTGTGTGTATTTATACAGCTGCCTCCCTCTGCTCTGTGTTGTGTTGTCTGCCTACTTTGCCTAGGAGTTTGTTCCCTCATGTTTTGTCTCATTAGTCAAGTTTAGTTGCTCCTTGATGTATGTAACCATTTAAGTTTGCACTGCTGGACTCTGTTATTTCTTTGACTTTTATTGATAATGATGCAAAAAGCTAGGCCAGAGACAGTGGTTTGAGGAAGGTCTCATTGAGGATATGCAGTGGCTCCTGGGTCTAGCAGATCCCACATACCTTTGAGAAGTTGAAGTAAAGGAGAGGGAAGGTGGGGCACGGACGTGAGAATAAATAGGCGAGTGGAGCAAGTAGGCATTTATAGATGTAGGAGCACACTCTGAGCTCTTATAAGAGCTACAGCTGACTCCCAGTTTGGCAGTAATTGCATTTTACTTGAATAGCACCAATTTTTAAAATTTCACTGGCTACTTGCTGTGTACCCTACGGCTATTTTTCAGAGGAAAATATTGTACTCTTTACGTCACTCATTTAGATTTTCAATTCATAAGAAATTACATATTACTGTACTGTATATAGAAGTAGATTTGAAGTGCTTGGAAAGATAAAGTGTCATTCCAGCTTTTTAAATGAGTAACAGCTTTTTCTTTCAGCCTTCTTCTTTTGGCTGCTTCCGTTAGGGGTCACCACAGCAAATCATCTGCCTCCATCTCACCATATCCCTTGCCCCTTGCATCCTCTTCCCTCACACCAACACTTGACATGACCTACATGTATGAACATTCTCTGTGGTTTTCCTCATTTTCTTCTGCCTGGCAGCTCCATTTTCAACATCCTTTGTTCAATATATCCACCATGCCTCTTCTGCACTCGTTCAAATCTTCTCAGCCATGCCTCTCTGACTTTGTCTCCAAACTTCTTCACCTGAGCTGTCTCTCTGATAGACTTGTTGTCTGATACACAACAAAAATATCAACTTCTTCAGTTCTGCTACCTCCAGTCTGCCTCCTGTCTTTTCATCAGTGCCACCACCATCACCAAACCATACACCATAGAAGGTCTCACTACCATCTTGTAAACCTTTCCTTTCACTCTTGCTGCTATCATTCTGTCACAAATCACCCCTGACACTCGTCTCCACCCACTCCACCCTGCCTGCACTCTTTTCTTCACCTCTCTTGTGCTCTGTCCATTGCTTTGGATGGTTGATCCCAAGTATTTAAACTTAGTGGTCTGAAATAAGATTGATTGATTGATTGATTGACTGATGAATATGCAACATCGTCACTAAATTGTAGTTAAAAAAAGTGAAATAAAACTTTTACCCGACAGAACTGCTTCCCACCCACTTCACTTTTACCTTCCTGTCTGTTAAATGGTAGCAGAGTGGGACTTCTTGATTCCTACATCTAGTCCCGTGAGTTTATTTTCTGCTAAGAATCTCCTGAATAAAGTGCACGATGGCAACCTTGAGTTCACTTCTCTGGAAAGCAGTTTTTAATGACCTACGTGCGGCTTTGGCACGATACACCGGACAAGCCTGGCTGGTGAGGGGGGTGTTTTCTGCTCCGGCGAGAGGCGGAGCTAGAATTCCAAAGTGGAATGAGTTTCCTCCCACTACGTCACTCTAGGATAGGCTGCGAGTTACCGAGGAACGCTGTCATTCAACGGGGTTTCGAGCCGTTTACCTACGTACATTGTGGTAAGTAAAACATTTGAAAAATGAAGTACTCCCCCGTAAATTTGTAAGTGTGTTTTTACTCACAAACCTTGTTTTTGTGTCGTTCGCCGCTCTCGCTTCTGTGGCCCTTACAAAGTTCTTAAACGGTGCTCAACGCAACGGAAACTTTTGTCGTGAAGGCCTCGTCTTGGTAGCAACAGGTCTACGACACTAGATGCAGTTAACTTGAATGTATTTTTTAGTTCAGCTCAAGAACATAACGATGTGTTGTTGTTGTCTTTGTTGTTGTTTTTAATGCAGGACGGGATCTCTCCCCTCCCTCAAGCAGGAGAAAGTAGCATTTGCCCGTCGCGGCTTTAGGATTACAGCGATCGGCAGTCCCACAGCTTTCGTCGAAACTGCCAGCGGGGATTCATGCTGTGTGCGTTAGCTAAATGCGGTACGAAGCAAAAATGATGCCGGTGAGTTTATTTTATTTACACGGCTATAAGTTTTAACCTTGTCCCATTGCGCAGTATGCCTGTTTTCGATTTTCTTTCACCCTGCAGTGGAACCATTGTGAATAACCTGGACGTTTGAATAGACGTGGCAAGTTGCTTCAGATGCTACTTTGTGCCATTATTATGTCGACACGGGCTAATGTTGTAAAGTTTATTAGCTGTGAGTGCCACGGACGCTTGTGGTTATACTGCAAGTTGCACAATGTATTTGCTTTGTAATATAAGACTGCCTTACGTACGAACCTGTCGTAATCGTAGGGATTGTTAGTATCTAAGATAGGATTCACCTGCCAAGTCTTGCTGGCACTGGGCTATAGTCAGCTCTGGACTCATGCCATGTCATCCCCATCATCTTCAACATCATCAGAGGTTCATTGCTTTTGCTGCAGTGCAAGGCTCCCTCTCTCTCTCTCTCTCTCTCTCTCTCTCTCAGCATTTCTTAGATGTATTGAGAGGGCAGCACGCAGTAGTCTGCCTGCATGTGCACCGAATAGAAATAGTGATTAGTGAATAATGCCCATGCACTTCTCGTTTGTGACTTTGTCTCATTGCTGCTAAAAGGTAAACCTCAAGGAACTGCCTGGATTGGCATCTAGTAAATGTTTAACCCAGTTCAATTTCATGTCTACTACTTATTTACCTGAGGGCTTCATGGAAAAAAGGGTTGTAACCGAAGTAAATATTTTCCAAAGCATTCTGTCAGTTTTTGTTTTGATCAACAACATGTTGTAAAATAGTGCATTTCACATTTTTTAGAGCCCATAATGGCTTGCATAGCTTATTTGACACTCTGTCTTTCTCATATACAAAAGAGAAATGCAGCACATTTTAGAAGCTGACTGAAATGATGAGCCTTTCATCAAAATAGTTTAGTTAACCTTTTTTACAAGGAAGTTAACTCTTGAGACTAAGAATCTCTTTTGTGAGAGTGTCCTGGTCTGACCGGCAGCATTACCCTAGCATGTTTTTGAATGGCATTAGAAACCAGAGATCTCAAACAAACCTGCACAAGCATGGAGAGAACACAGAAATGCCACACAGAAGGGCCCTACTTGGATTTTGAACCTAAGACCCTCTTGCTGTGAAGCAGCATTGCTAAGCGTTTTGCTACTGTGCTGTAAACTTTCTGCTGCTTAATGAACAAACTGTTTCAGAACAAGTGTCTTTCAGCTATAGATGCCAGGAGATTACTATTGCAATATTCAAATAGACTTTACGTATCCCCAAAATTGGGAAATTACTATTACAGCAGCTGAAAGCTTAAACACAATATATAACAAAATAGTTTAAATAAAATAATGCATCTGATGTAAAACCTCTGCTAAATTACCGATGCACATTATTTTGCTGTGGTGACCTCTTGGGGAAAATACAAGGGAGCAGCCATAGGTGCATCAAAGTAGGGTGGACACGGTGGTGCATTGGTTAGCACTGCTGCCTCACAGCAAGAAGGTCTTAGGTTTAAATACACCAAGCTTGGAACCCTTCTGTGTGGCACTTTCTCACTGTGCCTGTGTGGGCTCTCTCAATGTATCCTGGCTTCCTCCCACAGTCCAAAGACATGCATGTTAGGTTAATTTGTAATTCTGAATTGGCTTTCGGTGTGACTGTGAGCATGAATGTGTGTTTGTCTGTCAAACAGACTGGCCAGGGTCTCACTCTATTACAGCTGGGATAAGCTCCAGAAAATGAATGAATAGATGAAGTAGAATAGCTCAGTATATTAAACACCGTATGGAAAGACACAATGCCTCAGTAAGGTGTAAATTACACTAAAGAAGGAACACAACTGAGTAGAAAGCAGAAAAAGTGACACAAAATAAGACTTCATTGAATAAAAATACAAATATATTTCAACAATAGACTTGTTACTACTGTTATTTTTGCCCTCAGGTTATTCTGATTTGTTGTCTCTTTTGAAGTCACATGCAATAAAACACAATCATATTTTTTTCAACATTATTGTTTACACAAAGTGTTTAATTAGCTGTTATGTTGTGCAAATTGCCTAGGATCAACTATGATTGCTCTTCTCTGCATGACCTCAGTCTGCTACCAGCGTGTAGTCATTTGTTATTGCCAAGCTCGGTTCTCATGAACACTGATAGAAATTGTTACCCTTACATAACTGAGCTGTTTCTTTATTGGACCTCAGTAATTACCCCGTTTACTCCATCTCTGCCACCTGAAGATATATTTGTATGTGTTTGTGGTTTGTTTGAATGGGATACAGTTTCTGCTGTTCGCCTGATAAACAAAAGTAGCCTTTATAGCCGTGTCTGATGTGAGGTATTGTTTTATAAATTACGCCAATAGCCCATGACCCTGCTCGTGCAGGCCGGGGACTTGGGGGGGTAGTAAGAATGGAGTGTCGTAATTGCTTGCTGGGATGGTAAATAGGAGGTCACTGTTTCCTGAACACAATGAGCTGCAGGGACTCTTTAGCAGTGTGTTGTGTTGGGCACATTGTGTGTATGCCTGTGCTATGGTAGCACCCTGATAAGGGATGCTCACCCTTAATTAAACCATAGCATGGTATAACTCATTTACTTCTGATTTACTGTTATCTCTACTGACACCAGCCTTTGTTCTGCAGACACTTATTAATGCCACATTTAGGCTTGAATTCTCTGCTGGTTTATTAACCCATATTTCCTCTTTGTGCATTTTTTGACCAGATAAATCATATTCTATTGACTATTCTGGAAACTAAAACAACAGAAACCAAACTGGGAAAATATGTTTTGTTTTTTGCATACCGAGCACTTCCTCATTCCTCTCCCATGATACGTGTTGCTTTGCTGTGTAGATTTTCAAGCAGAAACACTTCTCTGCCCGTGGACTACTTTATTTAGTTTTGCATTCTTTCACTGCTCACCTATCTACCGTATCTTGGTCACATCAACAAATCTCACCATTGCTAGACTTTGTGGCAGTGTTATGATGGTGGTAAAGTGAGGTAATGCTGTGGGAAGTCCTCTTTTGCTGTATGTGTCAACAGTAACCTGAACAGGCTTTCTCTTTGG
This sequence comes from Etroplus canarensis, assembly GCA_015106775.1. Classification (NCBI taxonomy): domain Eukaryota; kingdom Metazoa; phylum Chordata; class Actinopteri; order Cichliformes; family Cichlidae; genus Etroplus; species Etroplus canarensis. Next base: position 46,998 of record VUQH01000543.1, on the reverse strand, counting down.
CTACCACAAGCTTTGTGTTTACTCTGTGGGAGAGTAGTGGTGGTTACATAAGTGATAGACAAGGTTTAGACAAGGTGTTTTGACTTTACCCTAAAGAGGATTTGTCAGTATGACCTTAATTGCTGAGAAAAATGGTGTAAAACTATAGTGGGCTTGTGATACTTCATATGTTGACTCGTCAGAGGAGAGCAAGAAATAATTTCTGAGGCAGAAAGGAAGTTCTTAAGAATAATTAAATGCTCATGTGAGTTTTATAGAGAACTGGAATAATAACCTTGAATGCATAGACTGTGAAGTGCATCAGTGCCTCAATGGCAGCATTACATTCACCTGGTTTCTGAGAGGAACCACAAGAGTAACCAGAGCAGGTATCAGGTTACAGCCACTGAATAATAAGTGGCTCGCGTCAGGGAACAATCCATGTGAAAAGAAGAAATGTACATTAAACTAGTGCAAAGTTTCAGGAGGACCCACTTCCACACAGTGATGACATTGTGACAGCATCGTCTGATGTTGAGCTGCTGGTCTATTGATGATGAACAGGGATGCCGTGTGGGGTTTAGGTGAAGTCAGGAATCAAAATGTCCCTTTATACAATCCTGGTTACAGGTCTACTCTACCCCAAGCAACTGTTATAAGGTAAAATAATCTGTTAGCAGTAAACAGTAGGTTTAAAAAAAAATAAACAGGATGTTTTATATGTGATAGCAAATAAAAAACGTTTGCTTTATCACTGGTGAAACGCACAGATTTATTGATAGTGGCATTATTACCTGTGGGTAGGAACAACACAGGGTATGGTCATTTGAGAGTGCTTACTTGTAAAACATTTTCCTTTCTCACACCTTAGGAAGTGTCCACACAGGAGGCGACTAGCAGCGCTATGGCGACCACATACCATAGATAGTCAATGACATTCAGCGGCTTTAAGCAGTGATGGGTGAAAGAAATACTGACAAACTGAACTGGGTGGGTCCCAACTTAACAGGTGTCCACACAGTAAGTGATCACCTGGTTACACATTGATTTGTCACCAACGGGCTCCAGTTGTCTATATAGCCCTCTAATATATTTGCCACCCTGTTATGTCAGTCATCTGTGTTTTTGTTTTTTTGCAGTCGCTTCAATCAATCACTTCAGAGTAGAAAAATGTTTAATTTGGGACCTGCCCACTTTGGTTATTTTTGTCTGCCATCGCTTGAAGTCACTGAATGTTAATGACTTTCTATGGTCACTGGTCACCATGTCGCTGCTATGTTCCTTTTACACCCCTTTATGCCCCATCCACATATACAAGTTCCCCCCTGGGATTAATAAAGTATTCTGATTCTGATTCTGAAAGCAATTTACAGGTTGTACATTGCAAGTTCAGTGCGCTTCAAGTGGTGATAGGTGATACAAGATTGGCAATGAGTGGTCACGGGAAGCGATTCACTCATCAGCTGTTGGTTTGTCACTGATGGTTTGTTGCCAGTGCCCCTCCCAATATGTCAGTGATATTTATTTATTGAAAAGCTTATGACCAGAGACCACAGAAAGTGACGTTCAGCGACAGTGGAAAAACCACTGGCAATAAGAGTGGGTAAGTTAAACTTTTTTCTTAGCTTTGACATGAATAATTGAAGCACCAGCCAATGAGAGTGAAGAATACTGTTGAGTTACATATGAGGTGGTGGTAAATACATTAAAGGGTTAGGCAACAAGAACCTGGAATGTCCACTAGTGACCAACCATCAGCAACAAGGTGATGAGCGACAAGGCAATCACATTATATCTGGACAGGGTTTTAGAATTGGTTTGTTGGATTGGTAAAAAGTTGTTTGTTTACATAATAGAACTAACAAGTTTAATAGCTTTAATGATGATTCAGTATTTTCATTTAATCCGCTGTAGCGACCCCTTGGGAAGAATGCAAGGGAGTAGCTGAAGCTACATGTTGTTATGTTTGGATAGTCATCTATGCTCATTATAAAATATTTTAAACTCCAAAGATAATGTATTGTATTATATTGCAATGTATTGTTGCAACTGAACTGTCTAGAAAAATGATATTTAATGGTACAGACATATAGTAGAGTTTTATATAATTTATGACTAATGTGTATTGGCTTTTAAATATTTACAGTAAGCATCTTTTGTGCTATTAACAACCTTTGCTTGCTGTATAAATAATTCCCATTGTTGCAGGGACTTCCAGGTAGACATAAACTAACCTTTAAGCCTTTTAACAAATTTTATATATACTTGTACTGCTACAGTCATTCATTCTGCTGCTTCATTGAGGTCTCTTTTTTACATATGACTAAATAAATATCACAGAGGCTCCATTCAGTGCCTGTGTTTTGAATTGCATTTGTTTTCCGTATCAAGTAAGGGTTGATAAAGGGTAATTTTGCATGCAGTAAATTCCCACACAATGGACACTTTTCAGTCAGTTTGTTACATTTTTAGTAATTTAAGTGTGCATATTTTCTGTAAGAACTTTGAGGGTGTACCTTTGCTGTTTCTCAAAACAGCAAAACAATTCAAATAGTCATGATGGATTGGAAAAAAGAATGCATTCTCTCCCTTCTGCTTAATTTTGACTCCCATTTCCCTTATCTCCCAGATAAGCTGAAAGTAGGAACCGTCTCATTATGTAGACCAGAAATAGAAGAGTATTGCAAGACCGCAGATTATGAAGTGATAGGCCAAGTACTGCAGTGCAGATATACAGTAAAGGAGTGTTCCTGATGGAAGAGTCACAGCTTTCTGCAGCTTCATGTACGGTAAAAGCTGCTTTTTCCGAATGTTGCAGCTGAATAAGGCTACTGTGTGTACTCTGTTGTTTGTTACCCCTGACCTTTTCTCCCATGCCCCCTCATTCCTCTAACGCAGCACAGAGAATGAGGGAAAAGGAAAGAGAAACAAAGAGAAATAATGCATAAAGCCATTAGAGTTTTCTGATGCCTTGTCTTTTCAAAGAACTACTATGCTGGAACTGTGTCAGGCAGGGAGACCTACAGCGCAAACAGGAAGATGCTGCTGCAGTGTCTTACAAACCTGTGATAATTAGATTCAAAGGTGACTCTGTCAACAAGACCTAGTTGACTTATTCGCTTACTACAGCAATATCTGTAATTGAATGTGTGTCTAGATAGAAGGCCCAGCAGTTCTTAGGTGAAGAGCCCTCGGGCATGGTTATGGCCTCTGTTATCTTCTGCTTCTGTCACCCAGCCTCATATGATCCACCTCCCAGCCACTCCATTCACCCCAAGGCATTAGATTACATGCTGTGTGTATGTGTGTATATAAGTGGTAGTCAGTCTCAGTGTATTATATCAAGCCTGTCAGACAGTCTGTCTTATTTGTTCTGACTTCATCCATGCTTTGCAATGGCAGAACTGTTGTGCTCTTTTTGTTGTATTGTCGCTTCATGGTATCATACTGAAGGTTTCACAACTGTACATACATTTTTTTCTCTTATCATTAGAAGGTTTATGGAGGTATTCACACTAGGCGATCCGTACCATGACTGAATGTATTTGACCCCTAAATCCCCATTTGTTTGACTAGTGTCTAGCATGAGTAAAGCCTTAACCGAGTGTCCCTGGAGCTGTATGGCAAGCTGAAAATATATTTTGTAATCCTACTGAGAGAAGTAAAATTTTGCCTTTATAGGTGATAGTTCTAGAAAAGTTACTCATTCAGGATTGACAAAAATACACAATTCTTAACTGAGTTAAAATTTAAAGTTATTGTGTGAGTAAAATGAAAGAGTTTGCCTTTGACATGAATAGATTTAGTATATTAAGTTGATTATATTTAGGTCTTCTGACTTTTTATTTTCCTTCTGGTTTTTAAAAAGGCTGCTTTGAATGAAAACTTGTGCAATTTGAAATGTGCACTTTTTTTCTTTGTTGGTAGGTTTATATTGTCAACGAGCCTATTGTTTGCTAGCAATCAGTCATGAAAACAATCTTGTTGCAGATCCAGTTCAAACTGCATTGTACAGGAAAAGCGTGATATGTTAACCAGCCACAAAAAAGTTACGTAATGACAGAGTTGCTAAACAAAGGATACATAAGGATGTTTGAATTGAAGAGTATTTCATCACTAAGAATATGTCAGATGTTACTGGGGTATTTTAGTTGTGCTGATAGGAACACAACTTTGACCTTGAAGAGTAGACATGCAGTCTTAAAAGGGGACCTGTTACGCTGACTTTCAGCTCCATATTTTTATTCTTTGACTATTACAGTAGCTTTACATTATTTACCTTTCAAAATAATCCTTATAGATCTTATACTGGGCCTTGTTGTAGCCCCTGTAGCCTCTAAAATGAGCTGTATTAGTTCCTTCTCCTTTAAAGCCAGGCCCCCATTAAGCCAACTTTCATCTGATTGGCTGCTACTTCAAAACAGAAGGCTCGAACAGCAAGTGGATGTGGAGGAGGAAAAGAGAAGTGAGGGAAAGGGCCCGCGGCCTTGGCTGATGATACCAGGGTCGCGGGCCCTGTGCAAGGATGACACGGGTGGACGGGATACTAGTTGGTGGTGGTAATGCACTATTTTAATGTTTGCCAACCGCCAATAAAATTTGCAAGAAGAAGAAGCAAGTGGATGTGGCTGCTGTGTTTACAGCCAGAACTGTGTGCCTGAGCTCATCATGTTAAGGATATCTGCACTCAGTGACATCATCCAGAGCCAAGAAAAATATAAATAAAATTTTTTATATATATATATATATATATATGGAAAACACTGCTTTAAACAGTGTTTTTACAACAGTCTGAAGCCTGAACTTTTGACTCCATATGGATTACCTATTTATAAAGCTACATTATTTGAAACTTGCCATGTTTAGTATAAGCATCCATAAATGTAACGGTTAATATATAACCAGAAGTAAGAAAAAGTGTCATAGGTCCCTTTAATGATCAGGGGACTGGTGTCGGAATTATTCCATTGTCCCTTGCAAACATACTATGGAATAAATTCTCTAATATGGGATTGGCTTTCATTTGCCAGTAATTGTGATATTGCAAAGTAATTCAATTTTTGCACAATCTCTTTTGTTATTCCTGGAAATGGGAAAGTGCAGCGGCACACAGTTTTGATCACTCTTAACTCGATATGTGACAGTTGCATTTGGACAATTATCCTGAGAGACTTGTGCAGGAGAATTGACCCTCACTAGGAGAGAGTGGATTTTCAAGGTGGGACATGAGAAATGAAATGCTTTTAGAAGTAACATTATTAAATTATTATTCTTCTAACTTAATTTTCCTTTGACCTGTCCTAACACATTTAACATCAAGACAACAGATGCCTGCCAATTGTTCTGTTTATGTGCACCAGTCTGTTGTTGCATGTACGTTATCTGAATGATCAGTGGGAGTGACACACAAAGACAGCATTCCTTCCTGTAATTGGCTGAGTACAGTGCTGATATTTAAACTCAGGACATCTCAGGGTGCTTTTTCTAAACAACTGGAGAGGACTGAAAATCTTATCTGAGTCTGCAGTCAATGGCATCTTCTTCAGGGATCCAAATTACACAGTAAAAGGCAAAATCAGCATCTTTAAATTTCATGGCTTATATGTTCATTATCTAGTATTTTGTAGAAAAGTCCTGCACCTACCTACAGGAGCTGGAGCTTATTTAACTTCATATGGAAGAATCACAGACAAAGTGCAATAACCCAGAACCACAACTGTTGCATTATATTTTTGTTTTTTTCCACTGTCTTTCTCAGCCTCTCAGTTCTTTTCAACTGGGCAGGTCGTGTTGCCAGCTGTAGTCACTCTCATACTCTTAGATGTGTTCTTATTACAGTGTCTTTTGTCTGAGGTTTTGATGTTAAAGCCTTTCATCTTCAAGAGACACACAGTCCTGTCTGTATTATTGAGTCTTGAACATATTATTGAGTCTTAAGCATATACCACTGACCCACAAAATTGTGGAGGTTTTTGTTCTGCCCAAGTAAACACAAAACCAGACTTTCTGGATTTAAAGCCCTTAAACCAGGTACTGAACATTTAAATTAGATTTTTTTTTAGAGTAAAAAATGAACTCTAGGTTTGCTATACTTTACTAAGGTATAATGGCTGTAACCTAGCTCCAGGCTAATGGATTTAAGCTTACTATTGTCCCCCTGAGCCAGTAGGCTGTTAAAAGGCTATATTTTTATATAGCAGATTAACGTAATCCCTTAGATGCAGCACCCAATGACCTAACCATATAGCTGCTTCACTTTGAGAATATCTACAGGGCAGGCTGCAGTATTAATAGGCACATTTCTTTGCTTTGGCTGCAATTGTCAGTTTGCAATTCTGAGCTGTCACAGCAGCCTCAAACCCTTGGAGACAGCTTTGACTTAGCTGATGCTATGATGGAATTAGAAATCTATCGCTTTAATAGTGATCCACAGCAGCAGAGGCAGCCTGTCCCTTCTCCTTCCCCAGGGCTCTTTACCCTCTCTAAAATGAGAAGGAAGTGCAATTCAGCAGTTGCTTCTGTCATCTCCTCCACACCTGATAGGAAGCAAGTGGAGCACATTTCTGTCAAACGTTGTCATATAAAATCTTGATACTGCTCTGTTCCCTTGTTACTATATAAGGGTGCCTAAAGCAATAGTTTCTGGTAAGCTGTTGAACTACTGTTTGTCTATTTTGCAGTGGATCTATAAGGCTGTAATTGAACTATTTAATTTTACTCGCTGTTGTATCAATGAATATTTAATGATCACTCAATTTGTTTGGCTGTGCAGAACAGTGAGTCAGGGTACTCTAGTCTGTCTGTCTATGGGTATACCTCTTCAAACAAGCAGAGGCTCTATAGTATGGCTGTACATTGTTTAGTAAACGATAAAATAATAACTAGAATACGTAGACCATAATAACCAAAACAGACTTCTGATATTGATATACTATGCAGTATATCACAGTATATATTTTTACATGAAAATTCCTGTAATGTCAACACTGGTGTGTTTGGTATGTTGATAAATCATGAGTGACCAATCACTTTCAGACATAAAAATGACTTCAGGGATACAAGGAAAAAAGGAAGTAGTGATGTGTTCCCAAATCTTGTTGCCAAAACAGTATGAATATAAAAATTGGTCTCATGTTTTGTGCATTTGATTAATTTATGTTTATAGTATATAGCACATGTGCAGTATCATAGCACAAGCAGTGATCACATGCACTAGGTGAATGAAGGTCAGCAGCAAGGTGCTAACTCATCTAGATGGATGGTTGGACTGATGCTAGTGCTCTTGGATCATCAACTTTAGTGCTGCGGAGAACTGGCTTTTGGCGCAGGGATTGCCAACCTCTAAGACTATATTCTCCAGTTATTCTGTCTTTCTACTGGGTCAGTCCTTTTTTTTTTTTTTTTTTTTTTACAAACAGGGTCATTCTGGGAAGTTTCAAGGATGTCATCTTCTCTCTATTTTTTGGAATAGTTTCATAAATGCAGACAATATAATAGTAATATTATTAGAAATTAGTCAGGTTAAGGGATTTTAATTTAATTGTTTGTAGCAAAAATCCTGAACAGTTTTGATTAGTGGACAGAAAATTGAAAAAGTCCTGATTTAAGCTTTTATTTTCCAGGGTGGTTACAGAGCTGTTAGGAACACAAGGGTGATATCTGTTTACAGCTTTCTGTTCTCTACATTACTGACAGGGCTGACTCACAGCTGATTCGCTCTATTCATGTGGATCTTCCATTTGCATCCCTATTAAATCTGTCCATTGAGTCAGGTCCTCTGACTCAGGCCAGTATCACTTGCTTCCACCTTTACTGTGATAAAACAAACCTATGATTGTATATTGTTGCTTAGGAGATTTTCTGAGGAGACATGTTGCCTGCCCACTCACTCAGTAAGCTTCATTTGAAGAAAAAAAGGTGGATACAGCCACTTATCCTAAGGCAGTTGCTCTTTTGCTTGCTGCACCCCACAGTTAAAAAGCAACCCAAATACATTTATTTCTGCACCAGCTGCTCTCCTTGCTCACCCCTTCAAGCTCTTTGTGTTTATGACCCTGCTGACCTCATGTTCCCACTGTGGCCCCTGTAGGGATGGGCATTCACTGTATCTCAGAATAGAAAAACCTGGCTGTGTAACCTGGAGGTTCTGAACATTGACAGGAATGCTGCTCTTAATTATACACTTTTCAGCTTACTCTATCTGAAGTCACTGTAAAGGCAATGCACTGTGCTAAAACCTGGATTTGAAACAAAACAGTTCCGTAAGATCAAGTCATACCATGTCTTAGGGTACCTTTATTATATCGCTTTTATTGCTGTCTTATCACGTCCTGTTGTGTGATCAGATTACAAATTGGGGCCATATTCCATCATAACCCGTAAGCTTCTTAAGCGCTTATCTTTTAATGACTACACACAGACATTCACTTTTCATGTTTGCTTTCGGTCAGTAATTGTAGAGGTTTCAGCGTATCTCAGACATTTCAGATACATATTTTTAAGTCATCTGTTTTGATTTGACTCAGCTCCTCTTTCTTTTATTATTCTGACTCAGGGTGCCTGTTACAGCAATAAAGATGAACAGTATTTCATTTAAATATTGATTTTAAAGTTATATTAAAAGGTTGTAAGCAATATAGTAGTTGTCATGATAGGACTGTCAGCATTTGGGATCCTTGCTGATAGACAGCTCAATTTTCTGCTGTTTCAGTGTGTTTATTTTCTGCACTAGCTGAAGACTTAGAGTTTCCACTTTATCATAAACGACTTCATTGAGATTTCCCATTTTTCTTCAGATTGCTGTAAACTAGTCTCAAGCAACTGTCAGTCACAAACTTGCATAAGAATCCAGTGTTCTGCTCATTCAGAGGGCTTGGAAGGGTTTTTTAGTGTGTATATGTTGGGGTGGAGGAATCTCTCACAGTGGTGACAGCACTAGTTAGTGGGATGAAATGGAATTCCAAGAGCTGGCCTCTTGTTTGTCTGTTGACACAGAGGTACGAGGCCTGGGAAACGGATACTGCTATCAGTGAAGCTCACATATTATATACACACACTGAACTATGAGGAAATTAAACACAGATTACAGAGAATTATGGTGTTTACTTTACATCTAACTCCACCAGGATGCTCTGTCTTGTGTTCTTATTTAACTATCTATCTAATCTGCCTGGCTATCTCCTTCTCTCTCTCCTGCTGTTCCAGATGTTCCTGACCGTATACCTCAGTAACAATGACCAGCATTTTACTGAGGTTCCTGTTACTCCGGAGACACTGTGCCGGGATGTGGTGGAGTTGTGCAAGGAGCCGGGGGAAACGGACTGCCACCTGTCTGAGATGTGGCGTGGATCTGGTGAGTGATGGTGGTAATGTGTTACACATGCTGTTTAGTTTGTGAAATATCTCAAAGGACAGGAGTCAGTTTTTAGACACGTTTGCTCGTCTTCACTTTATGTAGAAAGAAATTGCTTCCCTGAAGTTGACTACATACCGAGATTAGCTGTGTGGTCATCTATTTGGTAATTTCTTTTTGAAGTGCTTGTCTCTTTTCAGTCTGCTATGCAAATTAAGTAGAGCCTTAATCCCTGTATCAAACACAAGCACCTAGACATCTCCCTTATATTTCAGTTGGGAGGTGAGGAGCGAGGTTGAGATTCATGCCTGCCTCCTTTTCCCCATTTCTAAGAGTCATAGAGTATTCAATATCAGAACTCAAGGAGCCAGGCTTCATAGCTGTCTCCATGGTGATGCTGCCGTAATAGTGAAAGAGTGCCAATTATTGTGTTTGAGTACTTCCTCAAGTAGTCTGAATAGAAATTGATGAATACTGAAGAGATTGTCTCATTTTGCAGCCGTTCACCGTGGGCCATTTTTGATTCTCTTTGAAAAACACAGCAGTGACATTTTGCATCCAATTTAAACGTAAAGTTCTAAATAATCTTTATATTATTGTACTGAACTGATTTATTTTGCATTCCTGCCATGATAAGAGATCGGCTTCACTGACCTCTACTTAAGTGTAATGTATCAGCCCATTTGTGCGATGAAATACTCGAAGAAACTGTCTGAAGAACAGCTGATGAGCTCTGGGGCTTGGTGCCAGCAAGAATAATTGACAGCACATTATAGTTGTTTCCCCTGAAGTCATTACTTAGATAGATCAACTGCATGCAAATTTTGCTGAAGAAATTAATCACCTTTCAGTTTAGGTTAGGCAGGACTCAGAAAGAAAATACCAAGCTTGATCTGCATTTGTGTTTATGGTTACGAGGGCTAATATGCTTTTACTTTAACTACAGAAAGAGCTGTAGGTGAGGGTGAGAGGATGCTGGATGTTCTCCAACGATGGGGACAGCACAGAGCAGAGGTGCGCTTCTTTCTGCGTCACAACCGAGCCCCCAGCAGAGAATCAGGTAAGTGTCTCTTTGCAGTACCTACCCCAACTAAATGCAACAGATAACGAAATGGAGACTTGAATGTTTAAATGGGTACTTATTGCACAGAAGAGTCACGATAAAGTGAGGGCTGTCTCTAGAGATGGCTGCAGTCTTTAAAATACATATATCCCTTTGTTAAACACAATGGTATTCCTTACAGCTTTTTTTTTTCCTGTAAAGGGTGTTATATTTATTGAGTCTGATTTACTCTTACTGTTGGAGGGCAGGCTGAAATCAGGTTATCTGAATCATATTGTCATAATTCTGTTACTTTTCAGTTTTCTTAGGAACACAGGAAAGTCCAGTATTTTTCTTGTTGACTTTCCTCAGCCCCCAGTTGCATAACTAAGTCCTTTTACCTCTCACAGCTTGAGTCTGGCCCAGGGATTAGATTGCTGTTTTTCCTTTCTGTTATCTTAGTCTGCTCTTGTTTTCCCACACTGTGGGCTTAGCTCTTCTGAGTATTTGCAACACAGTTCTATATTACCTTTTTCTGTTACTCCATTTTCTTTTTATTAAAGACCGGTTTATTTGGTTTATGGTTTCTCTGTTGTTTATTTTAGTTATTGCAGTTCTATTGTACTCAGTCCTACAGTTAGATCAGAGGGAGTTATATGTTCATATGCTGTGCGAGCATGTTCTTTTTCATCACTTCAGAGGATAAAATGCATTCTCGGCTGAATTAAAGTACCCAAAGCCCCTTACAAATTTGCACTCCTTTCCATTAATCTGATGACATCTGAACATGTCATCTTCATGTCTGAATGGGTACCCTGGTAGATTTTCTGTAAAAGTGATGCAAATCTTACTTGGCCTAGAACATTTATTTCATAACATCATAGCATTTCATAGCACAAGTCTGAAGTGCATCCATTAATAGATAGGTGTGCACACAAGACACTCAAGTTACTAAAAAACACAATTAGTGTGAAGAATGCCCTTAACGGCAATACACTGTGCATAATACTACTTTATCTCACCAGCACCGTTTCTAATGTGGATTTAGACATTCGTCTGTGATGCATTTTTGCTTTTCCCAATCTTAAAGCCTGTGTTGAGGGTCAGGGTAGCTTTCAATTGCTGAAGCACCATGTGGAACACACACAGACTTGTCAGTTAATGACAATGGCAGAAAGAAATAAACCCCTAAAAAGTTTGATTTTCTTTAACTAAATTTAATTCTGACAATGCTTATTGCCAGATGTGCAACAAAATGCCAAAAAAAATCCTGTGTGTACTGTGGCGCTCTCAGTTATTGACTTGGTATATCTTAAAATAAAGGCATGAGGAATATTAATATACAAGTAATCAGTGTTTGAGTAGCAGAATGCTGTTACTTTTACTGGTAGCCTCACAATTAATGTCTACTTTTAAGCTTGGCAATGTCTTATGTTCCAACTAATGCTTGACCAGTATACATTCAACACAGGAACCCATCAGCTGTTGTCTGATTACTTAGCTTCTGGGGGCAGTAACCACTGCTATTAGGCTTCCACTGTTTCTGAGCCAAGACTTCCATTGCTATGCACCAACTACAAACGTAAATATTAAAAAACAAATTAAAAACTGTATTGTCAATAGAAGATAATGATAACCTGTGGTTTTGAGGCTGCATTTAAGTTGGTACATTTTTCTCTTACACTCCACATGAACTGTTCGCTTGCATGCAGCCAAAATGCCCCTAATTGTGGTTGGTCCATACTCTCTAAACCAGAAACAGATTATATAGGTGTTAGAAATTCTTCATATTTATCTGCAGATGTCTGTTTATAGCGATACTGTATGTCAGCAGTTATCTAAAGCATTATGGGCTTTCATCATTGACTAATGCTTTAAGGTTAGGACCCAGATTGTCAGACACGCATGTCAAATGCCAGTAGCATGTGTGAATGTATGTTATCTTTCCAGACAAGCCCACATACATGCAGTGGGCCCACCCACAAAACGATTATGTATGAGGTTAAATCCTAAGAGATTATTGCAAGTTGCAAAAAACATTGATCCCAGTTGTTTCCCCAGAGAAGCTAAGATCATTCAGCACTACCCTGTTTTTTTTCCTGCTGATGTACACTCTCCTCTATAGCAAGTCCAGTAAAAACTGTATGTTTAAGTGTGTATGACTGTGTCCGAGACACTGAAAAGCATAAAGACAAGAGGAAGTTCCATTCATTTTTGTAGCTATCCCTTCATTGAGATACTCTAAATTCCAGTGTCTGATGAAATCTCTACTCGTGTTTGTTACTTAGGAGGATCAAGAGGCTCAGATTCAAAGAGAAATGGAGTGAAGGGTCCTCCAGACAGAAGGATGGAAAATGGGGTGAGTTATTAACTTTTTTTTTCTGACACATGGTTGAAATATTTTGCATTTACTTCATTATTTCAATCCATTTGTTCTCACTTACAGTCACTTGAATAAACTGATGTCCATGTCTCATTTTAGAAGACATTTAGATGCGGCACCAAATCATTTATAATTTTCCTTCATGGTAAAAATAAGGGTCATGCATTTAGCATGAATTCTTCACCTAGTGTGCTATTTCTTTATAATTGACAAGTTGCCTTATTATGTGCTCAGGGGTACTAATTTATTCCACTCAATTCACACACTCTATAGTGTTTTTATGCAAATTTAATCAGTGAATCTCAATGTGGATATGACTGCAGTTAATTATTGAGATGAGGATAACTATTGTACTATAAATTCTGAAACCCCCAAAGGGCTACAACAGCTCCCCCTCTAAGATTTATAAATGAAAGAAAAGCATTTTGATGCTCCGGTAATCTTCCCACAGCTGTTTTGAGTTTCTGTCTTTAAGGCTACACTTGTAGTCTTGTGTTAGACTTAGAACAATTGTGAATAAAATGCAAAGATGAATATGCTCGTTTTTGCTCTTTCCACCCAGGTGGCAACACCTCGAATGGACATGACATTGGCTGAGCTACAAGAAATGGCTGCCAGACAGCAACAGCAGATTGAAGCCCAACAACAACTCCTTGCTTCCAAGGTGCATAAACAAGTACAGTAGAGAGATGGGTGGATAAAAGAGATGAAAGGATTAACTGGCAGAGCTAAAAGTCAGACAAAGAGAGAAAAATCTACTGGGCAAGAAAATACTGGAAAAAAGTGGGTTATAATGAGAAAGCGGGGTGTTTGTACACAAAACTAAGGTACTACAACTGTTCTAGTGCACTTATATAATTAAGTGGTCTGTATGTGGAGTTTGCGATAAACAGGTGAGGTGTGGGTGGCTGTGGGTGTAGTTTTTATCATTTGAGAAGCCTGAGATAGTTTCCTGACTTGGTTCTCACTGTGCAGGACTCACCTTTTATCTAAATCTCTTGTTTGGCTTAGGACTTGTTTCTCACTTTCCTAAGATTTATTGGTGACAGCGAGAAATATTTGACAAAAATAGGTGTGATATAATGAAATACTTGACCGAGCATTTTTTTCCTCCTGCGCATTTTTTGGTTATTGCTGAGGCCCTATAAAAATGTTTCTGTTCCGCTGATCCACCTGTACAGTTTGTACTATATTATGGTACTTAAAAAATTTCACTCTGTGACTTTCTCTTTGTTTTCCCTTCTTTTATATTTTTTTATATATATATATATATATATATATATATATATATATATATATA
>VUQH01000543.1:1536-32922 GCA_015106775.1 Etroplus canarensis | reverse complement strand
GGCTGCAGATTAGCCCCCTGAGCCACTTAAGCATTCACTTCTAAGTGATGTGTATGTCTGAAGACAATATTACAAGCTGAGGAATGTGACTTCCAAGCAGTGAAGTACACTTGGCTGTTTTGAGTAAACAAACAGGCGTTATCATCATTACCTGAGCCAAAACTGTGTATTCATCTTGGAACCTGTTGGAAACACTCTGTCGTGTACAATATACCACGTCATACCCTGAGACTGATGATTGATTCTGAAAACAACCAATGTTTAGAAAACATTTAAACATTATATACCAGGACAATAAGTACTCAGGTTTTGTTCCATCTTTGACGTGCTCTTTGCCCCTTTTTATTTTGGGTTAGTTTTTTCTAATTTCCACAGTTACTCCAGTTTTTCCAGCAGCTTTCATTTAGCTACTTGGGAATAGCTACCCATAGCTACCAGGTAAATGCATCACTTCCTGTTTTGGTTGCACAATCAAGCCTTCATTTTCCCAGGTGATTTTTTTTTTGACTGTTAGTGGGGATTACAGGCAGCAAAATGAAATATCAGTGTCATCCTTATTCAGTAGCCACTACATTGTGCAAACATTATTTACTTTGGAACTACAGGTTAAACTAGAAAGCTTGCCAATTGCGTGTTTAAAATAAAAGGAAGAAGAAGAAACCAACCTTAAACCATCAGTGGCCCTTGTGCTTCTAGCTCACATGCCTCTAACCAGAGTACATAGAGCAGTGCCAGGCCTGAGTACTCTTGAGATGTGTTTGTTTAAATATGTTTGTTTTTTTTTAAACATTTGCTATGTGCTTCACTGCTTTTCTCTCTCATCTGCAGGAACAGCGGCTGCGTTACTTGAAGCAGCAAGAGCAGCGTCAGCAGCAACAGGCCTCTGAGCAGGAGAAGCTTCAGCGCCTCAGAGAAAACATTGAGAATCAGGAAGCTCGGCTCAAGAAGGTCCGGGCCCTCAAGGGCCAGGTGGAGCAGAAACGTCTCAGCAATGGAAAATTGGGTGAGCTTTTTGACTGCCTGTTCAGAGTGTTTTGTGAATGGAACCGTGTAAGATTTAAATTTGATTGGATTAAGATGTACTATATTTCTGTTACTTACTGTTTACATTATATTCTTTGTCTCTCCTTACATCTTTTCTTCTCACCTCCATCATTGTCACCCTTCCAGTGGAGGAGATAGAGCAAATGAATAACCTGTTCCAGCAGAAGCAAAGAGAACTAATGATGGCTGCATCCAAGGTGGAGGAGCTCAGCCGACAGCTGGAGTTGCTCAAGAATGGCAAAATGGACAACTTCCATGACAACCAGAGTTCGGTGGCAGAACTAGACCGTCTCTATAAAGAGCTACAGGTCTGCAGAAATAAAGGAAAATTAAACTCCACTTGTTTACTACTTGTTTGAAATGAGCACAGTTGTTAATACCTAACTGTTTATTTGTGCTTGTCTTTTCTGTCTTGGTGATCAGCTGAGGAACAAGCTCAACCAGGATCAAAATTCAAAGTTGCAGCAGCAGAGGGAGAGTCTGAACAAGCGCAACCTGGAAGTGGCTGCTATGGACAAACGTATCAGTGAGCTCCGAGATCGACTGTGGAAGAAGAAAGCAGCCCTGCAGCAGAAAGAAAACTTGCCTGTAAGTAATTGCACCAAACTATCATGAAAAATTAACATAGCTTTAATGGTTATATGACTCTGACAATTTGTCAGAGTAGTAATATTCATTTCTGCTACTAACTAGTAGAAATGCATTTGATCAGAACACCCCCTAGTGGCCTCATGATAAAGGTTTTTCATGTCCTTTACCTCTCCTGGCATTCAGAGCTCAGCCATGCCAGCTTAAGACTTCTCAAACTTGCTTTCCTCTCTGTGGGAAAATCACGTGACCCCCACTCACTGAGAGGAATCAGTTCCTATCTGTCTTTTTCTGTTCTTCAATCTTCGTTGAGAATGAAGGTTGTTCTGATCGTATAACGGGGTTGCATTTGATTTTTCACTCTCACTTCTTCACTCAGCTGTGTTTTCTGTCCCATTTGGCAGAAACAAGGCCTGAAGATGTGAAATGAGTAATGCATGCAGACTTGACTTCACAGGCATGCAGGAATGTCAGTGGAGTTGCTATCTTTTTCTGGTTGTACTCATAAACAAGGAAAGTGGAATAATTCTGTTTTCTTGAATAAAACAACATTCTTACAGAAAACGTGCTTATAAAATGCATTTTAAAAAAAAAAAATCATTGCAAGATCCAGCACAAATAAATAATTAAAAGGCTGAATAATCCAGTCTATGATGTAGCAATGTTGAATGTTAAGGTTTCGGCTCTGAGCTCACTCCCTGGCGCCTCCCTTCTCCTCTCTCCCCTTTCAAGGCGATATTTGGAGGTTGCCATGGGACTGTAAATAAGTCAACAGACTCGTTTATGAAACAGACTGTGAGAAGAAAAATTACCATATTTACTGCTTGAAGTTAAATGTTTGTGTAGATAGCTCAATGATGCGAGGGTGAACAAAAATAAAATGCAGTCATCTTCTTTGGCTGATATTGTGTTTTCACCTTCTTAAATATGATATGAGTTGCTGTTCTCTGTCCCCAATGCACTTCTCTAATTAAGTTTTCCTAATCAGGTGAAGTTCTTGTCAGACATAATTAGGATGCTTTATTGGCTTTTAGAATTAACTTTCTATTACAGCTCAACCAATTAATCATGTATATTATTTTCATTTTCATTAAATGCTGATTCAGAAGTTTGTAATGTTTATTCAGTGTTTTAGATAAAAAAATGCATCCTTATGAGCATTTAGCAGCTAAGCCAATGCAGTGTACAAGACCTAAAAAGGCCTATAAGTTATAGATGAACAATAAATAATGAAGACATTTCCTTCTTAAACCTTTTAGATTTCAAGGAACTCGCTCTTTATTTTAAAACCCTCAGAATTCTTTTTTAATGTTCTATAATAAAATACAAGCAGTACATAGAAAGGTGTGCGTGCGTGCGTACTTTTTAGAGATGAGGGCCTGAATAGGGGCTAGTGAGAAGGTGATTTACCCACACCCTGCCTAGAATCATAATGAGTGAGCCCTTTTCTCACCAGCACAAAGACACACTCCATCCAAGCTGCTCTCTCCTCCAACCAAACAGCAAGCGTCCGGCTGACATCATCCAGCAAACACGATCTAAACATACTGACTGAAGAGACAGTCTGATAGTCGCCATCTTAGCCAGATAATCCAGGAAACACTGAAAAGGAACAATATTAGTTAGGAAATCAGGGGATTACTTGGTATTTTGAACTTCTGTTGCATGTTTGTGTTCTTGTTTTCTCAAGAATGGCTATCCTGGTAAAGAGAGGGCTTCAAAAGAAACTCATCTTCAGGTAACTAAACTAGCATTGCAGCTATACATATACCTGTTTGCTTTCTAAATTTAGGTGTGACTTGACACATCATGCGCCATAAGTCAATGCGTTTCTTTCTTTTTTTTTGCCTCATTCACTTCATGGATGTGATACACTTTATGATAAGTTTTCATGTATTGGGTTCAGTTTTAAGATTGTAAAAGTTGATCAGTCAGTTTGTTAGGTTTGGACAGTTTAAAGATTTGCAATTGTTCTATAAGATGTGTCTATAGCAACAGTACTAATCTAACTCCAGTATTTTTGCAAAATATCCTTAAATTAAGCAACAGCATTTAAGAGGTTTGTAGAGTCTGTGTGGATTTTACTTAAGCTGTAACCCAGGTCTACCCTAGCTGTACTATATGTTAAAACTGCATTAAAAACACCTTTCGATTAAATTCGTAAACAAAATAGGTAAATATTTGAATTGCATTCAGTGGGTGAAATGTTGTAGTTGCGTAATAACTAAAGAGTGCTTGCTAAGAAATCAACTAAATGTGAGTATTTTAAGGCTAGATGTTTGTGGGTTATTCCAACATTTTGTTCCAGAGTCTGATACCCGATTATTCCTTGGTGGCTGCCTTTTTTTTGGCATTTGACATTCATACTACTTTCACAACAAAGCCTGAATACTTGGACTCCTTGGCCTGTCATCTTTAAATTTATGTCCCACCAACTGGGGTCCCAGATTACAGTTCATGAACGTGCACTTCAGAAAAGAAGAAATTACCATTCTGAAGAGTACTCCTTTGTAAATCACAAAGACTAAATCCTTGTGATTTTTGTAAAAACATGGCCTGCTCTGACACCACCCAGAGGCCAAAGTTAGCATTTACTTACATTAGTTGAAAGGACTTGAGAATATTCAAGGCACTTCCCTCATTTTTCACCCGACATATGCATATTTTTGGTTAAGTAACCAACATTCATGACTTAAATTTTTTCCCCAAAATTAATAAGTTCTGCATGATTTCTGTGGACTCATCTTAAGTAGTTTGAGGTTTTGATTACCAATTTGTCATTTACATGTTTATATCTAAACAATGTGTTCTCTCTTTTGATGTCTACTTTAGTACAGGATGTTCTAAATTACTCTCACTGACCAGTCTTCTTTTGATTCTCTCCCACCTTTTCTCTGTACAGCTGCCCTCTGATGGCCAAGCTGGACAGCAGTCGGGTCCATCTCGTGTGGCAGCGGTTGGCCCATACATCCAGTCATCCACTATGCCGAGGGGCCCAGTGAGACACGATTTGCTTGTAAAACCAGCCTACCCAGACGGCACTGCTACGCTCCCAACCCACGACCCACAGAGCAAGGCAGGGACAGGTGAGCAACCAGATACAGTACACCATGCTGTCTGCAGCATTTCCCCTCTTAACTCAAGCTTTCTTCTTTTCTGACTTTCACTCAGATCTCTGTTGGCGCCGACTTGGTAGCAGGCCTTCACTCTGTCCGATCTGTTATTTTACATATAATATTAGCAGCTACAGTGAAGCTGTATATTTTGTGTGTTAGCATTCAGCAGAGTAAAAGCACTTGGAGTCCTTAGTAAGAGGATAGAAAAGCACTTTATAAATATGAGTCATTAACCAGTTACCATTTGCAATAGGAGTTGAGACATCTGGAACACATGCTGGTTGTGATGTCACGTTGAGCTCAGAAGGTAGCGAGTTACTTCCTGGGTGCTGTGTTGTGATTTAGCATTTCTTAGTCTGAACATCTCAATCTTTTTTCTGCTGTTCTGATTCTGAGTGAAGTAGTTTTTGAACCTGTTGTGTTTTGCCAGAGTGTCGTGTGCCCTTCTTTACATTCACAACGCACTAGTAGGTGTGCATAGGGACTTATTTATGCCAGAAGAAATAAGCAGATGTTTTTTTAATAATTATTATATTAAGGTCATAAAGAAATCCGACCACAATGTAGTCCCTTCTGTGCTGATTTAAATGCAGAGTGGTTCTTATCTTCTCACATGGTAAACTGCTGTTGCACTGGGATCTACTACCTGAGGACAACCAGACTATGGGGCATTCTATGTAATGGAGGTGAAAGTCTGGTCAAATCAATGAGAGACCAGAGCAGCATTTAAATATGTTCTTTAACACCATTCTGCACATAGTAATTCTTTCCCATGTGCACTATTTCCAAGTTTCTCTGTTATCCTGAAAATTGGCCCCTCAGTGAGATTTTGGACTTCAGATTATTAAAAATGAATTATTGAGCACCAAAATTATAAAAAGCCCCACCATTACAAAACAACAGCAGAAGGAATCCTTATACCATGTTTTTCCTATTTTTTTCCTATTTAATGCAATTTAACATACAAAAATTGAAAGTAACAGGCTTCTCCCCAGTCTGTTGTGGTGTTGCATACAATTATTTCTGCTTGCTGAGTTGATTTGCAGTATGGAAAGAAGAGAGAGAGAGAGAGATGGGCGGGGATGAGAAGGAATCTGCTCTTACTATGCACCCATTCCCAGTTCCTCTCTAGCAGGGAGGTTGTACACAATATCAGGCAGGCTCCTGAGGGTTGTGCTGCTGTCTGCATGGCCCCTCAAGGGGGGACCCAGAGTGGGCCTATACAAACTCATGTTTAGAACTAGAGGAGAT
The DNA here is from genome assembly GCA_015106775.1 of Etroplus canarensis. Classification (NCBI taxonomy): domain Eukaryota; kingdom Metazoa; phylum Chordata; class Actinopteri; order Cichliformes; family Cichlidae; genus Etroplus; species Etroplus canarensis. The sequence goes on along the minus strand of VUQH01000543.1, from coordinate 26,923 downwards.
CTGGAGCTTTAAGGCTACTTTGTTTTCTTGTCTTTTGAATGCATCTTCCTCAGAAGCCATGTTCTTGCTTAAGCCTCTGGAAGAGCTGCGGGCTAAAAGAAAAGGTACACACTTCTGTTTGTGTGTGTGCACATACGTGCTTCTCAGTATCTTTGCTCAGATGTTGTCCTTTTTTATGGCCGTTATCTTCACCAAAAGAGATAAAAAGATGAGTGTTTTTAAAAAAAAAAAAAAAAAAGATTTCCTGGCTGGGTCTTTGGTCCTGTTTGCTTGTTTTGCTGTTGTTTGTTAAAGCGTGCTTGTCGAGCTTCCTCAGTTATTTTTCTGCCGCTGTAAATGGGTCAGTTGGAACAAACACATAACCTTCACTTGAACTGACATCCTGTGCAGACTGTGGCCAACCCAATCTGGTCTTGCCTGCAAAAGATATGGGTCTGTTAGCATATTTGCCCAACTCCTCTTCAGATGGAGCTTTTAACTTCAGTCTGCAAGCACTGTAATGGAAATCATCATGTTTTACTGTCCATGATGTGGTTACTTTTGCTAGTAGACCCCCATGCTTTTGTGGCTCATATGACCATGGATGTCTGCACACATGCATGGCCACTGGCTGGATCTTAGTCAGTCAACCACAAACGCAAATGATGAACAAAGAGGGAGGCAAAATGTTACAAAATCTGTTGTTGTTTTCAGAAAAGAGTTTGTTCTGTGTAACTGCTCAGCACAGTGCTCTGTGAACTTTGTTTTACAATGACTGAAGCTATGTGTGCTTTGTGTTGCTTCTTTAAAAATGCTGTGGTATAATAATACTTTAAAATCCCCTCAATCTCATTTTATATTTGCCTTCTCCCCTTTGTCCTCCTCTGCTGGCTCTTCAGGTCTTCAACCCGGGAAGCTGGCAGACTGGAGTTCTTCAGGTCCAGAGATCAATACTAATGGTCATGGTCCTGCCTCAACATTGCCACGAATGACCTCTCACTCAAACTCTATCACAGATCAGGGTAAGACACATGCACACAGACACATGTAGCACATCTACAGAAATAAGGTGTAATCCCTTCCTATTCCTGTGAAAACTGTTTCTGTTCATAATAGAGAACAAAACCTTCTAAAGAGACTTTTGTTTTTTCCTTTTTTAATAATCAACTGTGTCTCTACATGGGACAAAACTGATTTCTACCTCTCCATGTGCTCTGCTGTTAGATGAGTCAGAACTGAAGAGGGATAGGAAGGTGCGTCCAGTTTCCATGTTTGAGCCAACAGAGGCTCCTGCTACGTCCCTTCGCAAAAACCAGAGCAGTGATGACCTTGTCAGGGATGCTCAGGTGAGAGGAAAAAAGAAAACACACTCCTTACATTGTCATAAGAAAAAAAAAAAAAAGTCTGATTTCTTTAGTGCCAGCAGAAATGCACCATAGGAGCTAATATTTTGTTTTTCTTTTCCTTTAACTTCCAGTCAGCTCCCAAAGCCCCGGTCAAGGTGCCTCCCCCTGTCCCCACCAAACCAAAAGGTCCTGTTGTTGTTCCTTATGGCAAACCAGGCCTCAACACAGGTACCTTCCCTAAAGCCAAGCCCCATGCCCAGCAGCCCAACACTGCCCAGGGCCGCGTCCCTCTCCCACTTTCACAGAGCCAGACACTCCCCCTACCCTCCAAACAGGACACTCCACCTGCAGCTACGGTACGGCCCTTCACTCCAGACCTACCGTCATCTAAAGAAACCAGCCTGAGTAAACCACAGACTGTAGCTGCCAGCTCCATTTACTCCATGTACACACAGCAGTCTGGCTCAGGAAAGCCGTTCCAGCCTGGTGTGCAGGGTGCTCTCAACAGGGCTCAAAACCGCACCAATGGATTTGTCAGTGGTAAGAAGCTACATGGTAACATTTTAAATATGATGACTGAACATTGCTGTTTAGGTGGCAAAGATGATTGTGGTCATTATCTGCCAATGAATACATATTTTTTTTCTCTTGTAAGTGTACTACTGAATCTAACATCTTGGACTGTCCTGTGTTAGAACAATGTTTGGTTACACAGTTCATTTAGATAGGTTACATGTATATAAAAGGAGGCCACACTTTGAATTATAAATAATAAAAGAACAAAATCAGAATATCTATACACATAACTCTTTAATTTTACACATCAGCATCTGTGCTCTTTTTAGTAAAATGACCACAACCCTGATCTGAATACAAGATTTGAGATGCAAACAAGGGTAAAGGAAAACAGTAGCTTCTTTTTTAAAAAAGGTAAATCTGATACAGTTGATCATATTCAACAAGAAAATATTCACACATCACTGACCTGACAAGTGGCTAAAGAAGCTAAGCCATCTGTTTCATCTCTTCCTTTTCAAACTCAGTCACAAGCCATATCTTCTGTTTCTGACCTGAACTGTGAAAATGAAGTTTTTCTCCAGCCCTCAGTTTTTCCTGCTAATTTTCCTGAAATTCAATGTGTAAAATGAATTCAATATCATTTTGGGTGCAATTCATGCCGGTCAGGGAAAAGGCAAATTACAAACAGTTCATTAGAGAATAATCTAAATCACCTGGTAAGGATTTGCATTTTATTGTGAAGACTGCTTTAAAGGAGCTGCATCTTCTGATTACCATGACTGATCATCAGACTTTGTATTTTGTCAGTGATAATCTTTTGCTTATTGAAAAGCAGAGCAGAAAGGGGCAGTGAATTTTTATCCAAGAAAAATGTATTTAGCACTTTCTCCTGTGGACTCTGCAGTCCTAACACTTGCTTCCCATTTTTGTTTGCAGTTTATGGTAAACCAGTGATTCCCAGTGGAAGCTCCCAGCATCCAGAGAATCCATACTTAGAGCGCCGCTCCCCTGCCCCAGAATCTGAAGTTGACCACACTGGAGCCAACAGTGTGGGCCCCAGCTCATCTGAGGGGCCACAGCCAGAGACGGAGCGCATGCCACGGCCCCTGAGCCCTACCAAGCTGCTTCCCTTCATTTCCAATCCCTACAGGCATCAGAGTGAGGGTGACCTGGAAGCCCTGAGAAAGAAACTTTATAATGCCCCTCGACCCCTGAAGAAACGCAGCTCCATCACTGAGCCAGAGGGTCCATCAGGGCCCAACATTCAGAAACTCCTCTATCAGAAGACCACATTGGCAGCTATGGAGACCACTGTGACCACACCAACCACCCCTGCATTTGCTGGAGAAGCAGAGGAAGCAGCAGAGGGACCTGCTGGTTCAAGCCCCCCAACTGGTAAAGAAAGACACCCATCAGATTCAGGACAGATTCAGGACACCTCTCATACTCCAGGCATTAATACTACACTTCCAGCCTCTACTGAACAGATCAACCCACCTTCAGCCATCTCAGTGACTGAGGAAATTATCCCACCTCCTCCACCTTCCCACCCAGCTCCCAGACCAGATGATGCTCTGTTCCCACCGCCACCACCTAGTAACTTGGAGGAGCCAAATCTGCCCCCTCCGCCTCCAGAAGGCTTCCTTGAAGAGTTCCCCCCCTACCCACCACCCCCATACCCCAGTGGAGCAGAACAGGACAGCTTTGGAGAGGACACCTTTAACATGAAAGCACCTGAGGTCACCGGACAGGTCCCTCTGCCACCGGTATGAATCTTAAACTTCTGATTCACAATTACAGTGTGGCTTTCAGCTGTTTGTTTTTCTAAGATAGATTTCTTGACGATATAAAATGATCCAGTCCCCTCAGTCCACAGTAAAGACTATCTGTGTTTTTGTTTTTACTATGTGTGCTTGTAAATCCCCTCACATGTTTTTTAGAGGCAGATCATGAGTTACAGTTAGACCTGCTTAACAGTGGTGACCTGCTCTGATGTTATATAATTGAATAATCGCCATCAAGTACTGCTTTTGTTTCAGGAGAAAATTTCCTTATTCTGCTCACTCTAAGCAGATACCCACCCCACTTTACCCCATTTACGCAGTCTGTTAAAAATAAACACCAGTTTACATTTTCTTGTTGCTAAGCTTTTAGTAAAACTCCTTAAATGGTTTTGATCTTAAGGTTGCAGGTTTTAGCCTAAAAGAACAAACCAATAAGAAGTCAGTGCTGTGACCCATTTTCCCCCAGAGTCCCCTCCTTTTTATCACCTCCATTTAAAAACTAAAGAACTTTCCCCCATTGAACAGTAGTTTTTTTCCAAATCAGGTTGCATAATTGTGGCCTTAGAGGAATTAATTAGGCTTTTTTTCAGCTTGTGTTCATAAACTGGATTAGCCATGCATTGAGAGCTAGAAAAACAAGTCAATCCTTTGCTTCAAGTCCAGACTGAGGCCAAGAGAGAGTGCGCACCTCAGCAGGACTTCAGGAAGAAACTCTAGCAGTCTTCTCTGAGATTTATGTTTCTCTTTTGAAATTGATTTTTACAATCATTTATGTGATACACAATAATTGTTGTCTCTTTAGGGGAAGAGGACCAATTTGCGCAAGCCTGGCTCTGAACGTATTGATCACAACATGAGAGTAAAGTTCAACCCACTGGCTCTGCTGCTGGACTCTTCTCTGGAGGGCGAGTTTGACCTGGTCCAGAGAATCATCTATGAAGTAAGACAGTTTCTCTACAAGCACATTTTATATTATATTGTTGGCTTTAATTGATTACTTTGCTCTTAATATATTGACAGGATAGATAACTGGGTTACATTAAAAATATCTGCTTATATTTCACCTCTTGTAATTTCTGAATAGCTTTATTTTTAGCTTTTATTTTAATTGTATAATGCTTACATCTTTTATCATCTATGCTGTTCCGATTTTATTGTTGATCTTATTCTGATTTTGTTAATCTTATCGTTTTACTTTATGTGCTACTATTTTAAATGTTAGTTTTTTATTGTTTAGTTTCCCTTTTTAACTGTTGTGGTGCACTTTGGTCAACTGAGGTTGTTTTAGTATAAAAATAAACTTAACTTGACTGAATCGCAGGTGGAGGATCCCAGTCAGCCCAATGATGAAGGGATCACTGCTCTACATAACGCTGTCTGTGCTGGACATACAGAGATTGTGAAGTTCTTGGTTCAGTTTGGCGTCAATGTTAATGCTGCTGACAGTGACGGCTGGTAAGTTCAAGCTTGCTGCTGGAAACATTTGTTTATATGTTATATTTTATCTAGCCAGATCTGAACAAAATTCTGGAGTATGAGAAATGTGAATATAGTGACGAATACTTAACCAAATCTTATTTTATTGAGTGTCTAGAAAGTTCACCTCAATACAACCTGCCGTTTGTTGGTGGTTTTTTGCATTTTTCAGCCTTTTCTTCTCCTCTCCTCATTTTCTTCTTTCATTTAATACGTCTCTCATCCGTTTAGGACACCTCTTCACTGTGCTGCATCCTGCAACAATGTCCAAGTGTGCAAGTTCTTGGTGGAATCTGGAGCAGCAGTGTTTGCTATGACTTATAGTGACATGCAAACGGCAGCTGATAAATGTGAAGAGATGGAAGAAGGTTATACCCAGTGCTCTCAGTTCCTTTATGGTCAGTGAAAGCTGTTTTATCTATTTATTTTTTTCCATGTTGTGAATGTTTTTTCCCCAACTCACAATGCTCAAATGACTTTTTGCTCAGGTGTGCAAGAGAAGATGGGTATCATGAACAGGGGCGTGGTCTATGCTCTGTGGGACTACACTGGTGAAAACCCCGATGAACTCTCTTTCCACGAGGGAGACTGCATGACCATCGTTCGCAGAGAAGACGAGGATGAGATTGAGTGGTGGTGGGCGCGCATGGGCGACACTGAAGGTTACATTCCTCGCAACCTCTTAGGGGTGAGTAACCAGTCAGTTTAATGATGAGTGTATATATTCTAGATACTTTATGTGCAGTATTGACATGTTTTTTTCTTGTCTAACAGCTCTACCCCAGAATAAAACCAAGACAGAGGACGCTGGCTTAAAACACAAGAAACCCTGCACATTTCCTATGAAAGACGTGCCCACACACAGGCTTTAATAGACTGGGGAAAAAAGGACACTTGCTTAAAATCAAGAGATGAGGAAAGACCAAACAATATGAAGGATCAAATATTTCTGGCACTTTTCTGTATCTACAAAGGAGAGGGAGTCACCCTCTCTCTTGTTACATGCCACACTGTGTACTGTGTACTTGTGACACTAAAGGCTTTCTTTTCCTTTGTTCCACTGCTTTTGTATTTGGTGTCTGAAATGATGTCTGAAGTGACAGTGGGATGTAAATGGAACAAGCAGTATTTTTTATTCCTAGAAAATGATTTATACACTTTGGAGTAGTCTTTTAAAAACAAATACCTGGAATACTGATTATTTTCTAATGCACCTGAGGCTCTGTAATGTATGAGGTAAATGTGTGGAGGAGGATGATGCTTTTGAAACACTCTGTTACTTTGACAATCTTTAGGGGCTTGGTCCTCTTCACTTGTGTTAAGTGACTGTGCCTCTGTACAACTGTCCTGGAGGTGTGAAGTTTCAGCTGTGGTCACCGCTGTTCTGGCTAAACAAATAGAAGAAGAAATAATTGCTGGAATAAACGGGGACAAAGCTTTCTGCTTTATCTTCTGTTCACTCTGTGGTCAATGACACCAAGAAAGCCAGCCTGCTTTCCTGCAGGGGCATGTGGTTGAGATGCCACAGATTCTGTGTATACATGTGTTTCTGTCATAAAAGGTAGTGAAATGTGACTGTAGGAATTACATCATAATGAAAACAGACTTTCACGAGAGGCCCTCTGAGGATGCAGGAGAAATGCAGCGTGAGTTTGATACAGCCATTGTGTGATATGTATGAACACAAGGCTATTACACATCTTTTCTAAGTAAAAGTCCTTTAAATAGCAAAAAAGAACTTGAAATGTCTCAACAAAAACTCAACTGATCACATATCAGTCAATGTTGATGTATTTATTTTTGTTACTTTTCTCTGTAGCCCTTTTGTCAAATTATAATCACATATGTACTGTAGTACTGCAGCTATTTACAATAAAAACTTTGTACTAAGTTCATCTAGTCTTGCTGTTGCTGACCACAAATACATGTTTTCCCCAGTGGTATTATAGTCTGAAAAACAATACTCTGAATTGTTTTACCACATATCTTTTCCATACAACAATTCATATTTAAAATATTTGAATAAATACAAACTGGACAAAAGTACTGGACCACCTACACATCCCATTCTAAATCCATAGTCATTAATATGGAGTTGGTTCCCCCTTTGCAGCTATAACCGCTTCCACCGTTCTGGGAAATGTGTTTGCTGGAATTTGTCCCCCATTCATCCAGAAGAGCATTTGTGAGGTCAGACACTGATGATGGATGAAAGGGCCTGGCTCATAATCCCTTGTTTAGTTGATCCCAAAGGTGTTCCGTGGGGTTGAGGTCAGGGCTCTGTGTGAGCCAGTCAAGTTCTTCCACACCAGACTCATTTATGGAACTTGCTTTGTAGAATGGGGCACAGTTATGCGGGAATTAAAAAAAAAAACTGCCTTCTCCTGTTGCCATAAAGTTGGAAGCATAGACTTGTCCAAAATGTCTTGGTAAGCTGAAGCATTAGGATTTCTCTTTTACTAGAACAGAGGTACCCAGGCCAACCCCAGCAAACTAACCTCATAGCATTACCTTTCCACCACCAAACTTTACAGTTGGCACAGTGCAGTTAGGCTAATGTAGAATTGAGAGTCATCATGTCACAGAACACACTGCTTCCACTGCTCCAGAGTCCAGTGGCAGCACGCTTTACACCACTCCATCTGACACTTGGCATAGTGCTTGGTTATGTAAAGCTTGCTTGCAGCTGTTCAGCCATGGAAACTCGTGCCATGAAGCTCTCAATATACAGTTTTTGTGCTGATGATGATGCCCGAGGAGGTTTGGAGTCAGCAGAGCACTGGTGACTTTTGCACACTATGCACTATACAATTCTGCACTCAGTGACCCCACTCTGTAACTTTACATGGTCTGTAACTTCATGGCTGTGTTGCTGTGGTTCCTAAATGCTAAACCACTTACAGTTGATGGTGAAATATCTAGAAGGGAAGGAATTCTGCAAACGAACTCATTGCAACTATGACAGCTTATCAGTGAGCTCTTTTAAATTACTCATTCTTTCACAGTTATTTGTGAAAGCAGATTGTGTGTCTACATGCTCGATTTTACACACCAGTGGCAATGAGATTGAATGGAACATCTTAATTTCACGTTTGAGAGCTGTTGCCCAATACTTTTGTCCATATAGCGTGTAACTGCATTCAGCCAAACCACCCTTAAGTTTTTATGGCCTAGCCTAGTTAAAAAAATTGATGCCCTCTGCTGGGCAGTAGTTGAAGCTACATGAGCACCAATATGGTCTTTGGTTGATGCGTCTGGTTTTGTCACAGCACAGTCTCTGTGAACTCGTTGAAAAAGAGGATGACTTAACCTGAATAAATAACTTATTTTCTGGTTTGTAGCTTTTTGTGGAACCATTCACTGGCTGCAGAGACAAGTCCAAATCCTTTAAGTGAATCTTTATGGAGCCTGGAGCATTTGCAGAGACAGCAACCAGCAGTTATTAGTGTCCCACATCTATACTATCATAAGCACAGCCACTTCTTGGCCAAACCATTTTTCAAAGTATGAATGCTGACAAGGAGAGAATAAAAGATGGAGTGTGTGAGAAAGAGCTTTTGTGTTTTTACCGTGCAAAAAATGGCTGCAGCTATATTAAACATAACAGAAGGAATGTGTGTGTCATTTTACTTTGTTCACTATTACACAAACAGGAGAACACTGTGTTCTGTTTTGCATTAACTGTACTGTGGAAGCCAGCATAAACAAACGTTATTAACAGTAACAAGACATCAGGGACATTGAGAATGTTCCCTCTCATATTTTACTTCAGTGTGTCAGGGGTAAATAAAATCACTCGGTGTTGCTGGATAATCACTTCATTTCCTTTTAATCACCTATCTTCAAATGAGAGCATACAGTAGAGTCCCAACAGAGTGGTGCCAAGGAAGGTGCATTGAAATTGGTGTACCAAGCCCTATATATGTGTGTTCCTCTTTAACCATCATTATGATAATTTGGGTCACTCCATATTCTGCAGGGTGAACAAATTACAGGGCAGACAAAGTCAGAGAGGCAAGGCTGAGATGGTTTGGACATGTGCAGAGGAGGGATAGTGGATATATTGGACAAAGGATGTTGAAGATGGAGCTGCCAGGCAGGAGAGGAAGACCACAGAGAAGATTGATGGATGTAGTGAAGGAGGACATGCAGAGGGTTTGTGTGAGGGAAGAGGATGCAAGGGATAGGATGAGATGGAGGCAGATGATCCGCTGTGGCGACCCCTAACGGGAACAGCCAAAAGAAGAAGAAGAAAAAGAAGAAGAAGAACAAATTACAGGGCTGACATGATGTGAAACAATGACGTTTATGAGGTAACTCTTATCACATAATGTCAAACCTAATGCACTGGTGCAAAATGCTGTTGAGATGCCACTATAACATGACTAATGTTACACCTGCTTAAATATGCTGATGGTGCTAAAGAGTCAGAGGGTCACCAGAGTGTTTAAAACCCACAGTTTGGTGGTCATTTCAATATCAAATCTAAGCTTATGATGCTCTGTGGTATCACTTTTCAAATTACACTTTTATTGCTAAAGGTTTTAAATTTGCCATGGTCCATGTACAATCAACACAATCCATAGAAACCTGCAATAATTTACATTCACAAAGAGCAAAAAATCTCAAAGCCACAGCAGCAGCACAGTTCAGCAGATCACACAGTATGTCCACAAAGAAAACAAGTCCACCAGAGCTCAAAATACAAATCAGTTTAGGTGATTGTTATATGTTGAGTCACCTTTCTCTGCTACAAAATTACCTTGAATCTTAGGGTCCCCCACTTGCTAAATCCCATTTTTAGCCTCACTTCTAGCTGCAAATATTATGTCTTGTTGGTGTTGGAGGAAAAAGTAAGGAGTCCATACATGTCTGTGGAACTGATTATACAATTTTTGTATTATAATATATTCTAGTCAGGACCAACGTAGTGTCTGACTGCTGTCCATAGCAGTATAATATAGAGAAAAGTGATCATCTCAGCCTGCCGTATGAATGTTGTCAGCATCTTCTAATGGCACACCCTGCTCTTAGATAAAAAAATACCTGTTGAACAAAAAAAAACTCCTGTCTGCTTCCATTTAAAGTTACAATATAATTTTTAATTGTTACGCTCAGCCCTGACTATGTTAAAGGTGCTGAATCTTTTGGTTAATTTAGCAGGATGTTTAAGAAACTATCCCTATGGTGCACAAATCCCTTGCTGAAAAGGAACAAGGACTTGAGATAAATGGCTGAATTCAGCACAACAGTGCCCTGTGAACATGACAAACTGCACCTATAACCAATGCATGCATTCATAATAGATTAAAAGTTCGGTACAAACAAGCATGTTGTTATAGATAGCTGCTGAGTTTTCTTTCATAATCCAGCTCCAACTGATCTCTGTGGTCCAGCTTTGTGTTTTCATGTAAAAGACCTGCAGGGCTTGTACACACAGATCTGTTTACGATTGCCTTGTGCATCACATTAAATATATTCCTATGTATATCCGCTGTGGGAATCACTGGGTTTATGCATATCTGAAAATAGCAACAGGGGAGGGCAATGGAACCACTTTTCCTCACAGGCACCTCCATTAAGAGTTGAGCTCATGTGTATAAAACATTTCATTTGCATGAGAAGTAAGACCTGCCTCACCACGAATCTCTCATCTAGAAATGCAGAGGGTGCTATTTTTACCCAGGGGTCTGGACGAAAGAAAAAGCTATAGGCAAAGAGATAGATGAGGAGTCACAGGTACAATTATATCTGCATGTCTGGATGTGAGTAATGACACTGTTCCAACAGCAACCAAAAATGTTTTAGTGAAGAAAACAATTGTAGCAAAGGCCACAGTGACAACTTTAGTTTCAAACATGCACTGCTGCTGTATGCAAATATGTCTGTTGATACAGACAGTGATGAAGATGTGTGACTCATCCATTTTATTGCTGAGCTTTGTTGGTTCTGTTTTGTAAGCCTTTTTTCACCATTTTGACAGTCACCTATAAAGGCCTTTGGATTGCATTTGATTTGTTTTGTAAATATCCGATAAATAACTTCACCTTCTATTTTGGTGAACTCTTATAGTTCTCACAGTAGCCTTCTCAGGAGTGGCAGGCAGTTGCCAACATAACAAAGTAAGAGTTCTAATCACACACTTTACATTAACTGTGAAACACCAAATAGCGGAAAACAAGCATGATTCCAAATACAGTAAATGGCATTTTTTCCAGTATCCCGGGATCCAGTGTAAAACATCTGCCAGATTAACAATGCAGATTAATCTGCTGTGGCAATCCCTTGGGGAAAATACAAGGGAGCATCTGAATGTACATGGATATATCTGCTAGACGTGTGACTGTTCGGTATGTTTGCCAGCTTATAATGTATTCATCTGTGAGGTAATTTAAAACATTGCTTTGCTTTAATTTCAAACTTAGTCATCAATACATAATATTACACTATGATAACCAACAGCCAGTGGCTGAGTGTCTGTAAAGCTGAATTGTATTATTTTGTATTACATTAGATAGGGTTGTTTTTCACTAGGCAGAAAAAAAGCCTCCAGGTTTCACAGGAGAAGCTGTGTGGATGTGCTGCAAGGAGTAGGTCTGCTACAGCCTCTCCTGAACTACATGAAGGTCAACAGGCTTTGTGTGTGTGTGTGTGTGTGTGTGTGTGTGTGTGTGTGTGTCTGTCTGAGTGTGTGTAAGAGAGAGAGCTCTTACTTCTGAGAGACACTATGAACATTAGCTTTCCTGCGTGAAAGCAGGGACATTTCCAGGATTTTCTAAATGGAGTAGCAAAGGGGGACCAAGAACAAGGTTGGGAGGCCCACAAAAAATCTGAATATTTAATCAGAAAGAAAATCAGCGGAGTAAATATCAGGCGCAATTTTCAGTCTCATGCACAGTCCTGTGTCCTATTTCTTACTTATTACATGAAGCAGTCCTGCACAATAGTTTGAACATGTTAGGCTTTTTAATTCAGTTAAAGTTATAATCCTACATAAGTAGCCTAACACTGGACACGTTGCATAATGAAAATAAATTTAAAGTATGTAAACATGTTCATTATGTAGAAGGGCAATTTTCAGAGTCTTTTACATCATGCTATTGTAATTACTTAGATATTGCGGGTAGCTTTATCTATAATAATGCAATTTATTTCCTCAGTAATAAGTAAGTAAAGCTTTAAAATAAACAGCATTAAATATACAATATCTGCATCCACACTATAGCACAGTAGATGCAGCAAGTAGCACAACATATTAATACTTTTATGGAGTAAAAGTACATTAAACTAGTACTTCAGTGAAGTGGTTGAGTATACACTCCTACAACTCCTCCTCCTTCCCATGCTCTCATCCAGTGGTGTTGGGCATAGTAAGGTTGGGAGCACTCTGGACCAATGACATTAGTGGGTGGCTCAATCACGTCCTTGTTTTTTTTTTTGTTTTTTTGTTTTTTTTTACACTTTATGTGGTATCTGTATTCACTGTATAGGCTGTCTGTGTTTGTGTAAGAGTTATTTGTATTGTGTAAGCTGCTGGATTCTGAAATTTCCTCTGGGATCTATCTATCTATCTATCTATCTATCTATCTATCTTAAGAGAGCCTAAACTAACACCAGTTCAACAGGATATGCTGCTAAATATTTTACAAAATAAATATATGTATGTTTCAGGAGCTATTATGTCCATCATGCAAATGTGCCAAATTTAGCCGCAAAGGCTTATTTTCATCTGCAGCCCCCTGGCAGTTTGATGACATTTTTAGAGAGTAAAATTAAACTAAAGGCATATTCACGTATGCATATTTTAGAAAAAAAAACATATAACATATTAAGCAATTGTTAAAGACCACTCTTTAAACAAGAAAACAAAACCATATGAACACAATTAGAAAAATTGCAGTTTGATTTAACTGCAGATAATTTTCTCTATGTACACTAGGTGTCAGTGCGGAGCCACCTTGGAGCATTTTCATAGCACAGGTTGGTTTTCGTTGCCCACCTTTATTACCTTGCTTCCAAGCAGAGGTGTCTGATAAAGCCTGGGTGGGACAGCTAACCGGGGAACGACTCGTTTTCAGAAAACAATGAGCTGGTTGTAAAAAAAAACGAATAAAGAAGTGGCCTGATTCAGAGTGAAGAAAAGTGAGCGTCGCGGGAGGGCGGGCCACCTGGAGCTCCGAGTCTGTGCCGCTGTTGGACCTGCGTGTCTCTCAGTGGGTGTTCACACGTTTGTGAGTGTGTACACGCGTTTAAAGTCCACTTGGATTATTTTGAAGCTCACGGACACGTACTTTGAGGATTTTGAACGCGAATCCAGGTAAGACACCCTAAGCATTACAACATAGCTGCAAAGATATCTGCCTGTTAAAATAGAGGCTTAATTTATATTTTTGGCCTTTTGTGGTACTTTAGTGTGTCTTCAGTGGACCTACAGTGAGAGGGTCGTGTGTCTGCGGAGTGAAAACCCTTCACGGGATATTTATCTCCCTAAAAATACAACATCCTCCCATTAAAGCATATGATCTGTGAGTTGTTTGCCTGCCTGACTTAGATAATTGCTCTATATCCCACCATTTTCACTGACATGATTATTTTGTAAAGGATTGGCTTTTTTTCTGTGTTAAAATGCATTAATGAATTGCGCCTGAAGTGCTTCACTGCGTTATAACTTCTGTGGGTCTGCATTGGTGGAGTGGCTTTCAGGTCCTCAGGTATCAGCAGCGACGTTTCATGTGGAAAACACAACCAGATTCCAGCTGAGCTCTGATTAGACAACGTGCCGCTGTTTAAAGTGCAGGAAGAGCTTGATTGATCTTTTAAAGGTGGCCATCTCCTGTCCAATCACGGTGATTGAACCATTGGACCTACAGTGACCCGCTTATCTTTCTGCCTGTTTAAAATCGTGACTTCAGCGGTCGGTGGGATTAAATTGTTGAAAGATTTGCGGAGAAGTGCGTTATTGTTGTGCAGATAGTGTCCCTGTTGTTCCTTCCTTGTTGGTTTTTATTTCACACACAGAATAACTTAGCCGGTTTCAGCTCCTTAGTTATTAAAAATGTTGGTTTTTGGTTATTTTTAATCACGCTTCTGTAATGACTTCACCAGTGCCGCACTCTATTTTGCTGCAACCTCTCATTTGGGTTTTGCTCGGTCCAAAGGGGCGACCTGATAAACCTTTGTTAAAACAGGAAGCCCAAAGTGAAATCACTACCTTTTGTTATTGAAAACAGAACGATTACTGGTAGGAATTAGTCTCCTGACTGTGTGCATGTGAACACACGAAACATTTTCATGTTCAATATCCTTACACTCCATTTACCCAGTACTTAACTGAGTTTACTTTTGGTGTGTTTTACTGTTGTTTCATCTTTTTCTTTGTAAAGCTCTTCCATGCCTATCCCTTGCATTTTTAAGGGGTTTCTGACCAAATTTAAATGGCTCTTGCCAGATAATGAAGCTCTCTGGTAAATCTGGGGATTTTTTTCCCTAAATACGTGCAGCTGCTGAGTGGAAAGATTAGGACAAATACCACAAATAAGCTGCACAATTATCAATGCTGGCAAACAAAATGTTAATAATACATTGACTGTACAGAGCTTTGTTTATGCCAGAATAACTCCAGTGTGTGAAGGTAGGTTTAAAGGGCCCACTGTACCATTCATATAGTGATTGTAAAAAGTGTAAAGCTACAGTCCTCTGAACAAATGGAGTTCAGTTCAGCTGGCTTCCTTTTGTCAGTCTGTGAAACAAGACTGTTTTAAAGCAGCATGACTGTCAGTTGAAGCAGAGCTCAGTGGCTTTGACTGTAATCTTTTCTACCATTTGTCACACTCACACACACACACACACATCCAACTCACCAACAGAGAGTTTTGAGTCCTTTGAGACTAGTGTTGTCTGTTGACAAAGCTGTCACCGCTGCGCTCCAATCTCTTCTATTCAGGCAGGTTTATGGACACTTTATAATTGTCTGATGAAATCCATTTCCATGAATGGATGTCATGGGACAGAGAGCCAGCACTGAGATCAGGAGGAAGAGAGATTAGAGAGGTCGTGAGTGGTAGAGCCACAGTGATTTCCTCTGGGCTTGCCTCGTTTCATTTTCAGCATGTCTCTTTCCGGGTTTTCTCAAAGTTTTGATGGTATGCTCAGTGGCCAATTAACAGTTGAAAAGGTACTCGAAGCAAGTCTGGAATAATTGATTTTAGATGACAGAGAATCGGGAATGTGACAATTACTGGAGCTTTCTCTGCACTGCTGGACTTTAAGACAGTATTTCACCTCCTTGTTGGCTGCTCTCTCTCACTTTTTTTTTAATTTATTTCTGTTCTTGTCATATTACTGTTTCATTTCTGCGTGAAGGGACCTCTCTTCCTCTAATGATTATCAGATCGCATCAGGACCACTGTGGCTGGCTGACTGACTGAAAGGATTTACACCATGACAGCCCATTTGAGTGATTTGGTGTGCATGAGCCAGGTGAATGACCTATTAAGATCCCCTCAGTACATGTCATCTGCCATCTTTTAAGTGGAACTAAGACAAAAGTTGACACACCTTTGGTGTCTGACTGGCCTCATGAGAGGTAGTACATGCTCCGAGGGGACGCAACTGAAAGAATAGCCTTTCTTACAGTAAATTTGCCAAGATAGAGTTGTGAAACCCTTTCTGAAGTTTGTCAAAATTAGTGCAAGTGCAGTATTTCCCAAATGGTTCATTAGGCTTCAGGAATTTATAAAAAAAATTATTATCCTAAGGTTTAGAAGCCCTTTTGCAGTTCTTAACTGGTGGACATTGATTTTATTTCACTCGAGCTCAACAAAAATATCATAAAATCCATCACTTTTCAAGATTTAATAGATGTATTTTATCTCAAAAAATCTTTTGAGTAAGTAAGGAACCATTAAGGACTTTGTTTCTTTCTTCTTAGTGCGCTCAGGGAGCACGACATCTTTTTTGAAAGATTTTTTTTAATGCCGCGAACTAAAAACAACAGTTTGCAGCAATCAAATAAAATCTGTATTTTTAATATCTGCTTGTTATATGTTTGAATGTTACACACCTTGGAATGTCTGTCATTCCACTGACGGAAGAAGGAGGGTTCCAGTGGCAGAAGTCACATGGTTTTCAGTCATGAGTGTTGAGTTTCTTCTGGTTTTTTTACTTACTCGGGATAAGTTTGACAGGCACCAAAACTGCTTGGTTTCCTTAGGGAAAGATAGCTGTTTTAAAATATGCTTTTTCAGTGTGAACCACATTTCTAGGGTACTCCATAGTAGATGCTACATGCTCATTCATGTGACCACTAGAAATCTTGTACATTATCTGGGTTGCTTTATATTTATCACTGACTAGAATGGATGATAACACATCTTCTAGATTACCAGGTAGCCTACAGGAGGACTCCTACTGGGAATCCATATCTGTAGAAATGATTACAACTGATAAGTGCCATTCAATGGGATGACGACAATCCAAGTGAGCGATCTTACAATCTACAGCTCAAAAATATTGTATTCACAGTCACTAAAGAAATAGGAAGTAGCAGTATATCACCACATTTGAGAAGTTAATTAAATCATGTCACCTTTTCCAGAACATTCCTGTTAATTTATTGTGACACCTTCTTCCTGACAGTATAAATTGTGACTACAAAACTTTTTGGCAGCTTGCCTAACAGAGCTTGTTTTTGAAAAACAGTCTTGACTCAAAAGTGTATTCAAAAAATTAATACAATTTAAGCGTATTATCTGTCCCACATTATTTAAGGTCAAGACAACCTAATGAAGTTCAAATCCAGCATCAGAACGGAGCGGAAATGTGCTTCAATTGACTTTAAATGTGGTATGGTGGTGTTGTCAGATGAGCTGGTTTGAGTAATTCAGAAAATGCGGAGCTGCTCGGATTTTCTTGCACAACTTGCCTTGTTGATGCAAGAGGTCAGAGGAGAATGACCAAACTCTAAAAACCACTGAGGTGTGCAGAAGAGCATCTCTGAATGCACAACATGTCGAACATTGAAACAGATGGGCTAGAGCAGCAGAAGACCACACTGGGTGCTGCTCCTGTCAGCTAAGAACAGGAAACAGAAGATTGAAAACTCATTACCTGGACTGATGAGTCTTGACTTCATTTGTGACATTCATATGGTAGGGTCACAGTCAGGCATGAACAACATGAAAGCATTTATCCATCCTGCCTTCTATCAGTGGTTCAAGCTGGTGGTGAAGTAATGGTATAGGGCATGTTTTCTTGCCACATTTTGGGACCCTTAGTACCAATTGAACATTGTTTAGATGCCACAGTCTACCTGACTATTGTTGCTGACCATGTCCATTCCTTTATGATCACAGTGTACCTGTCATGTAATGGAGTGTAGAGGAGGAGGACCCAAATGCAGGACACACTAGGCAGACTGCTTTAGACAAAACGCAAAATACACAGAATCTTTAGGGAAATCATAAACTGGAAGATCAATAACTGGCAGGGAAAACACTGGGAGGTTAAAAACAGATACGAAGTCAAAGCCTGAGGGAAAGACACAACTGTGTATTCAGACAGGCTGATGACAAATGAAGAGCAGAAGGGAGAGGAACACAGGTGACAAGAATCAGGGAAGACAGGAAGCGAAATGAAAGACAATGCATATGATGCAGAAGCCCATCAAAGTAAAACAGGAAATGAACAAAACTACACACACAAACTCAAACACACCATGCAGGGAAAACACAGGGGAGGCAATAGCAATAACCACAACACTAAAAACCTAGTACACCAAACTCAAACATGAATTTCTTGAACACAAACCAAAACCACAATGTATAACAAGAGAGAAACAAAAAAACAGAGCAGAGCCTCTAAACAATGACAAACTAGAATAAAGTGCCTAAAAATAACAAAAACCTAAACACAACCCTTACAAAACCAACAGACTATGACAGGACCCATCTTCTGATGGCTGCTTCAAACACGATAATGTAAAATGTCACAAAACTCAAATGATCTTAAACTGGTTTCTTGAAGATAACAAGTTCACTGTACTCAAATGGCCTCTACACTCACCAGATTGCAGTCCAGTAGAACCCCTTTGGTATGTGATGGAACGGGTGATGTGCAGCTGACAAATCTGCAGAAACAGCATGATGCCTTAATGTCAGTATGGACCAAAATCACTGAGGAATGTCTCCAGCACCCTTTTGAATCTGTGCCATTAAAAATTAAGGCAGTTCTGAAGGCAAAAGGGGTCCAAGTCGGTATTAACAAAGTATATCTAATGAAGTGGCCGGTGAGTGTATAGTCTGTACATTTTTGTTTTTTTCAAATTGACAGAAAGGACCACAACAATGTAACTTTTTGTCATACAAGCTCAGTCAGAACTGCTGTAGGCTGAAGATTATTTCTAATAATTATAATAAATGGTATTGCTTTTTTCAGAGTACTCTTAGGAAAGAACACAGCAGGCATCAGTGACAGCAGACAGATTGATTATATGATTAATTATATAATGAAAATGGAGGCGTTAGGGTGGAGTTGGGTTGCAAAGGTGCTTGTAGAGGTAGTAGCAGCTATAGACAGGCTAAAACAACAGAAATGGTGTGCCTTTTTTTGAGATCTGCCAGTTGGATGATCTCCTGAGCTTGGTGCTATGAATTAACACTGTGCTCAGTTAGTCCATGACAGTCTAATTACCAGTGTGTGTGACAGCATAGACTGTATGAATATATAATATGTAACACAAGCCTGTGATTCTCTGTGTTAGTGTTACTACCTACTGTTAAAGGGACATTTAGTGTAATATTTCTTTTGTCCACACCTGCATGTTGCTGTGTTCATCTGTAATGTTATGCAACGCTGAAGCCAGCTGTTGTCATGGTGTCAGCCTTGAGGGACTGCTGGGACTTTCTGTGAGAGCACACACAGTCACTTGTACTAATGGCTTCACCTCTCTGCCTGCTTTTTGTGGCATACTTGCATGTGTGTAAGTAGATTTGTGTTGTGCATACATGTGCTTGTAATATAAGGAACAAGCAGGATCCCTGGAGATTCATCTATTTGCGGTGCTGGAGGCATGTTTTGTTTGATGGAAAGCGCTAAAAGTGTGTGACTGTTTACATTTGGAAGTGGGAAAGCATTTGAAGAGGTTTTGTGTGTGTGTGTGTGTGTGTGTGTGTGTGTGTGTGTGTGTGTGTGTGTGTGTGTGTGTGTGTGTGTTTCAATGAGAACTAGAGAAAGGGAATAAGTGAAAGAGTGGCGTTACCATAGAACAGGATAACGTAGGTAATGCTCCACAGAGTGTCTGTCAGTGTTTTCTCTGTGTGTGTGTGTGTGTGTGTGTGTGTGTACGCATTGGTGCATGGTGTACACACACAGACCTCCTCCATCCCCTCTACTCACCGTCACTCCTTTCACCCTCCATGAGTGGGTCTGCTGAAACAACATTGGAATTCATATCACAACACACACAGATCTTACAGATTATCGTATTTCACAGTCCTTCAACTCATGCATTTGGCTCCTGTCAGGTATGTCTGCTGTTTGAACTGGTTTCACACCTCATCGATCTGAATCGCCCAACATCACGGTTAATCTTCAAGTGTTTGCTGGTTATATCGGCACGTAGCTCGTGTTTGACAGGCGTTGTTTGGTTAATGATATTTTCAGTCCTGTGTTTGTATTCGGCAGCTGCTGCACACACATTGCAAACTGTGAGACTTTGCAACATGTAAAGGCAGACTGGTCTCACAGGGCGGCATTGATTTACAACAGCCCCCAATATTTTATTGAGCAAATGCACTTTGTATCTTTCATATCTCTGTCATCATCCTCATGAAATCCTCCACATCAGCTTATTTAATGTGTTTGAACTTCGGTGTTCAACTTCATCAGCTTTTCTTCTTTTTCAACTTCTTCTCTGACTTTTTGAGGTGTCACATTTTCAGTTACAGACTACTAACATTGTTGGCTTTGTGTATGTGTCTTTTTTTTCTCCCCAGGTTTCTTCAGTCGTTTCTACAGTGCAGTGAAAGAGGCTGCCTGCTTTCCTGGCAGTGCGTTGGTGTGTTGGTTTGTGTGTATGTGTGTATGTGTGTGTGTGTGTGTGCAGAGGTGTATGTGAGTCATAGGGTGAATGTATCAGTGTGAATGCCTTTGTATACATATACAGCCTGGTCAGAGAGTGTTTGTCCCATGAGGTGCTCGGCGGAGATGCAGCGAAGTATTTCCTTTGTGGTGCTGCTGCTGAGCTGCTTTTGGGCTGTGGTGACTGGCTACCCATTCAGAACACCCCTGGACCTGGATGTGACGCCACGTGTGACTGTATTGAGCAGCGGTAAGGACAGACACAAAGATGGTTTTATTGTAGTATTAGTTGTGGTGTGATTTACCTTGCTTTAAAGTAGCAAATATTTCAGAAACTGATTCTATCCTTAAGTACTGAACTACTAAAAACTATTTCAAGAAAATGTCTCCAGGAATGCTGGATAGATAACTCTTAAAATGTGTATTTATCTTTATCTAATTCACAATTACAGACACAAACTGACGAGACTAATACCACACAAAAAGTTGCAATTTTATGTCTTTATTGTAGCGTAGTGGTTTGTGCATTCGCCTTTGAAGCGAAAGGTCGCTGGTTCGATTCCAGGTGGGGACACAAGCCCCTCTCACCATGGAGGGTTGCGTCAGGAAGGGCATCCGGTGTAAAATCTCTGCCAAATTACCAGTGCGGATTAATCCGCTGTGGCGACCCCTTGGTGGAGAATACAAGGGAGCAGCTGAAAGGTATATTGAGCACATTCAGCGCAGACTGAAAAGAGTCAACCACCAACCTTTTCCTGTAGAACCTTATGAGACTTGGGCAGCCATGAGAAGAATTTTGAACTGCTCATTCATCAAAACTTTAAGTTCATCAATATTTCTGGGACATCTTGATTGAACAGTCCTCTTCAGGTCATATCTCAGCATTTCAATTGGGTTAAGTTCAAGCCCATTAGAAAACATGAATCTATTCTTATTCAAGCATTCTGTTGTTGATTGAATTCTGTATTTGGGTCACTGCCTTATAGTATGACCTAACTTCAGGCCATAGACTGCCACCCTGACATCCCCTCGTGAACTTCCTTGATTCAGTTTTGAATTCATTCATCCATAAATGATTGCAAGGTGTTCAGGCTCTGGAGTGGAAAAACAGTCCCAGACCATGCTGGATTGAAGATGTTTTTATGTTGGTATGCAGTGCCTTTTTCCTAACATTGTGACGAAGGGTTTTTTTTCCTCATTAGTCCAGACAACATCATTTGAGAAGTTTTGTGGAACATCCAGGTGGTGTTTAGAAACCTGAAATATTATACATTGTTTTTTTCATGTTTGTTCTTTTGAAGAACCATGGTTTATTTTAATTCAAGCAATTCTTATTGTTGTTGACACACGAACAATGATTGTAGCAAGTCCTAAAGATTTCTTCATGTGTTTTGCTGTTACCCTCTTTGAGAATTGCACATTGTGTTCTTGGTGCAATCTTTGCAGGACGCCCACTCCTAGGGAGAGTAGCAACAGTCCTGAATTTTCTTCATTTATAGACAGTTTGTCTTTTAGTGGCTTGATGAACACTCAGATCTTTAGAAATGCTTTTGTAATATTTTCCAAATTAAGTTAATCTCTAAAATGCTTTTTTGAAGGTCCCGTTGTACAGAAGTATGGTTTTAAAATGACTAATGTTTTTTAAGAAGAGCAGACTATTTCAGAATCTAGATTTTGTATGTTATTTCTTATTTATGGGAAAGATTATTTCTACAACCCACACTTCCAGTATAAGCACCATTGACTGTACACAAAAGATGGATCTAGTCTCCAGATCCAACTTGTAAAGACAGTTCATAAGTGCAAAAAAAGTCAGATTATATGGAAGTCTTTTTGAAAATGACCCCACTGTTCACTATAACCTCAGTCACCACTTTCTGGATGAGTTTTGGTAAATTAAGCTTCACTTTAAAATAAAACAGATGATAAAGCATGGTCTGTTATGGGATGTGGCTCCTTTGAGATTGACAAGTCACTACTCTAGGGTGTCCCCTGTAGTGTAGTGGTTTACACATTTGCCTTAGAAGCGAAAGGTCCCTGGTTCGTTTCCAGGTGGGGAAACAAGCCCCTCTCGCCAAGGAGGGTTGCGTCAGGAAGGGCATCCAGCATAAAGACCTCTGCCAAATTACCAGTGCAGATTAATCCACTGTGTCAATCCCTTGGGAAAAATACAAACGAGCAGGTGCATTTTTTTTTCACTTTAAGAGCAGATGCACCTCTTACTTACCATATCTGGTTTCAGAAAAAAAGACAACAATGGCCAAAATGCTTAACTGAAGGCTTCATACAGGACTTCACAGACGAGTGGTTGATCTAGCCACATCTATGTTTTATACACAGTCTTGGCTTAGCACGGGAGTTCACTTACATTCTCCATCCTGAGCTGTGAGTGATCACCCAGTGTGTTTAAAATGTACAACTGACTGAGCTGAAAATCAGACCACATTTTGCTAAGTAATCTTTGCTGACTTACATTTTCTTTCAACTTAAATTAAATAGCCGAAGATGACTCATGCATCAATATTTATCTTTCTTGCAGTCATCAATCATATTTTTTATTAGAAAGCTTCTGATTGTTTCAAAGTATACTTTTAGAAAAAACAATTTCCTCAGTTTTTCATTTCCTTTCTCTGTCTTTGATACTATAGCCACAGTCTGCTCTTTCTTTACCTAGTTTTTCTTTATTTCTTTCATCTCTTTGACTTCATCTCATCATTATCTCCTGAAACAATGCTTTTCCTCCACTCTCTTCCAACTCCTCTGTGCCTCACTGTGTGCACATTGACTTTAATATGTACTTGCTTTCCTCTAACACCTGCTTCTTCTGTTATCCATGAAGATTTTTTTTTTATCAGGCTGTGATTATTATTTACTTGTCTCATGAGTGATGGCATGTAGCCTGAGGTGCTGCAGAGACAGAAGCAGATGAGTATAGTGTTTACGCTGGGATCCCTGCGGAGCATCCAGGGAGTCTGACACCGCTGTAGGTAGCTGAGAAGCACTGTAACCATGACAACTGTTGTGGTATTGCACAAGTCAGCGATATAGAATAGTTCTCTTTTGTTCACGTATGGCAAAGTGTGCAGTGGTGTCTTTATTTTTTGATGCACAGACGTGTGAAAGAAGTTTTCTCACGTTTCCACTTTGAATGGCACACACACGTTCTTCTTCTAGATATACAGCACTGTGCAAAAGTCTGCCCCTTATTTCTTTATATTTTGCTAAGAAAATGGGAAAGTAGGTGCAACAATTCATAGAAATTTGTGCAAGCATAAATGTAAATATAGTACATAAGACAAGAGTTTGTACAGTTCTAACAAGTTTGAAAATCAATATTTGGGATGACCACCTTTAATCTTCAACACGGCCTGAACTCTCTTAGGCAAGCTTTCTTGTAATTTCTTTAAGTAGTCTTCAGTAAAAGCTTTCCAGGCTTCTTGGAGAATATTCCAAAGCCCTTCTTCGGATGCTGACTGCCTTTTGGTCTTTTCTCTGACAAAATGATCCTACACTGCTTCAGTAATGTTTAGATCCATTCATCACTCCATAAGACTTGTTGCTACTGATTTTCAGTCCAGTTCTTGTGTAATTTGACAAACCTCAGCCTTTTCTCTCTGTCTCCCTTCCTTAATGATGGCGTCTTGACAGCTACCCTTTCATTGAAATCATTTCTGATAGGGCTTCAGTGAACAGTAGCTGGATCAACTGAAGGGCCAGATGCAGCTCTCAGGTGCTGTTTCAGGTCTTTGCTGGATTTTTTTCTTTTTCGTAAGGATATAACTTTCAGATACTGTTCTCCTGCTGATAGTCTTTAGGCCTGCCCCTCTTTATTTTGTCCTCCACTTGTCCAGTTTCTTGAAATCCTTTAAGGACAAGCTGCACATCATGCCAAGATATGCCAAGTTTTCAGCTAATAGCTATTTGGGACTCACCTTATTGGTGCAAAAATACTATTTTATGCCTGTCAAACTGTGTTTGGCATTTTTCATAGATTTTGTATAAAGATAAAATTTTAAATTGGGTCCTTGCTAAGTTGTCGTTTTTGTGTAGAAACACAACAGGCGCCTTTCTATGCTTGAATGAACCATAGGTCGGTGTTAAGCGGCTTACCAAGGATTGGACTGAAAATAAGTGAAAAGTAGCCTGAGTCCAAACAAAAACTTTGAAAGGCTTTCAGAAAGCCTGGAGAGCTATTGCTCAAGACCACTTAAAGAGCTTGGCTCCTTGGAAGCAAAAAAAAAAAAAGAGGGGTGGCTCAAGACTTTTGCACAGTACTGTAGTTGTAGAGCATTAGAAAAAGAGACCAGAAGAGATGTGATAAACAGTTGTATGTCTTAGTGCATCACCTACTTACACTTATTACCAATCTTTTTTTTTGCCCTATTACTCCTCTTGATCGGAACTTCTCTTAATGCATTTATCTCAGTTTCCATAAATCATCTCAGTGCTCACTCCAGCCCACAGGTCCTCCTACACAACTCACCACCTCACTCTTTTATCCTCGCTCCCACCTCTCCGCCTCACTCTACATTTGCACTTGAGCTCTTTTCTTTCACTCTGTTTTTCTTCATTAGTTTGTACTTTTCATGGTTGCACTGCCCTCTTTTTTTTGTGTTCCTTTAGCTAACCTTCACCTCATTTTTTTTGTTTCTAGTTCCTCCTCCAGATGAGAAGGCTTAGATATGCAAACTTACTTAGAATCCTTTTAATCTCTGTTACTTCACAACGTAAATGCAAAGCTGCCAAACCTGAAGGGGGTAGAGAAATTGCGTATACCTCAACACAATAACACATACACAATCAGAGTAGCTCTCCGCATTTGAACTTTCTATGTTTGCCTTAAACAAGGTTTTAAAAATGATTTTCACCACTCCGCCAGTTTAGAGCAGTTCAAAGATTTAAAAAAGACTGAAAATTGGTAATACATTTAAATACATTTTATTACACACCTCAGTCTAACCTGTCAGATATTATGAAAATCTGCCTCTCTTGGGCCGTCAGTTTTAGGATTTTTACCTACATTTCATTTGCACGTCAGAACACTGAACCATAAACAGGCCTGAGACTTGAGTGTGAGTTTGTACGCAAGGCTGTAACATCATAGCCTGATGCCTTGATGTTCGTGTAGAGAGTGTGTGTGTGTGTGTGTGTGTGTGTGTGTGTGTGTGTGTGTGTGTGTGTGTACTGTGTGTGTGTTTTTTTGCC
>VUQH01000537.1:7014-20334 GCA_015106775.1 Etroplus canarensis | reverse complement strand
TTCACAGTTTTAAAATTTTAAGTTTAGAAGATCCAAAATAAATAAATAAAGTGCAGCGTGTGCAACATGTGCAATGGATTGCAAACAATGCAAAGAACACCCTACAATGCAAAGAACACCCTAATTTTGTAACATAGTACAAAGTCCAACATTGTAGAAAACGGTACACAAGAAAGGCAATGAAAAAGACAACACAAGAACAAGACACTAGCGCCGAAAGAAAAGAAGTGATGTGCGGTAGCAGCGTTTGAGGTAGTGCAGATTGTGTGTGTGTGTGAGTCAGAGAGAGAGAGAGAGAGAGAGGGACAGATTTAATAGTGTTATGCAGTTTTGGGTTTGTGTGTGTGGGTTAGTGTGAGGGGGTCTTTTGTGTAGTTCAGTCCTGGGTGATTGAGGAGCCTGATGGCTTGAGGGAATCAAAGTAGATTGACCTGTATTGTTATTTACAGTAACTTTGCAGTATTAGATGAATTTAAACTATCATTAAAAATAAAAATAAAAAACTTTAGTTTTCTCAGCTTGGGAAATCTATTTTTATTTCAAATTATATTTGATAGGTAAGATGTAATCTAACATAGCTTGACTATAGGGCATAGAACTCATTTGCTGTACTGAGCCATTATTACATAACAAAAAACATTCATTATGATGTTGAAGAATAATTTAGTCATTTTGAGTTCAGTAAGTTGGTTTACTTAGTCTAGCCTGTGTTTTGAAAGGTATATCATGTATTATATCTAGAAAAAGTTTTGATTTGAGTTGGCAATTTGTTGACAGCCCTTTATGGATAAAGCTGACCAACCTTCTAGTTATGCTGTTACTGTCACTGACTGTTGATACATTTGAAGACAGAAAAAACATATGATAAGTGAATATTTCAAAGCTAAACTGAAAAATTGAGATGCCAGCAGTCAAATGAATACTGCAAGAGCAGGTGATGGCATCTTTTTTCAGGTGCTTCCTTGACGGGTTGCCGCACATCATTTGCCTCCATCTGACCCTATTCCTTTCATACTCTTTTTACACACCAACCTTATGTATGTCCACCTTCTCCACAATATAGTACCCATAAATGCTAGAGTACTTTTTACATTATAAGGATCCTAATAATTAAGTATTGAGATTCAGAAAAAAAATATTAAAAGTACCAAGATATACAGCATCACAAATACTACAGTTACTTTTAAGGTACATGTATAAGCATAAACAGTGAAAATGTAGAAGGAAGTCCTGATTTCAAAGGTCAATTCACTAATGTACCTTCGGCTACTGTCTTGCATTTGCCCCAAGATCACAGTGGATTATTGGTAATTTGGCAGAGGTTTTACACCAGAAGCCCTTCCTAACACAATCCTCAATGGTGAGAGGGGCTTGTTTCCCCACCAGGATTGAACCAGAGACCTTTCGCTTGTAAGGTGAATTTGTAAAGCACTACACTACAATCACACTAATGAAACTTTAACATCTTATCTCCCCTGCAGAGTGTAAAGATGTGAACACTGTGGCCTACTGCCCCCTGGTGCTCAGGTTTAAGTTCTGCAGTCGGCCATATTTCAGGCAAATGTGCTGCAAGACCTGCCAGGGACACTGACACCACGAGCATCTATCTTTTGGTCCTGTACACTCATACAGTAAGCCTGAAACTTTCCCACTGAGCCTCATAACAGCAGCCCGCACTCTGCCTCTGTCACAGGAGTGTGGGATCTAACTAGGATGCCTGGTCCTGTATCTGGTCAGAGGGACGGTTATTCTCCAGCCAGAGTCCAGATCAGACACCTCTCCGACCGATCTGGGCTAAGGCAGCCTGAGCTGAGTTAATACATTCCACTGGAGGGAAGGATATTGAAACCTGGAGAGACAGAGAGAGTGAGGCTTTCCTCCAACACAATTTAGGAAGAACCTTCTGTTTCTCTGTCTCTCTAAACTTTCCCTTTCTTATAATATTTTGGTGCTACTATATTTCTCTTTGGCCACAGGACTGGTTGCAGTACTATGAGTCCGACTTGTGTTTGTTTGAGTGCCCTAAAAGTTTAGCCTTATCTTTTAAACCTGTATGTTAAGCAGTGATATTTGTTTAGTTAATAATATTTTTAAAAATCCACTTTGTAAAGAAAATGATTTTCCAGATACCTTTGCCCAAAAAAGGAATATCTTACAGGTATATTATGAAAGGAAAAATTTGTTTCTATGTTATCTGATAGTTGTTACTTGACCACATTGCTATATGTTATTGCTTTGTTCCGTATCAACATATTCCCCAAGTCCTCACTGTTATTCAGCTGAAGTATGAGCAGAGCCTGATTTGCACAAAGAGTGAGCAGACTGAGGACTTTATGTGTTTGTTTTCATGTGATTTGATGTCTGCATGGAAGCTATAAATGTCACACTGCAGTGAACCTGCCACAGTCTTGCCATGTGGGTTAGTTTGCTTAAACATTATCACCTCAACCGTAAAACAGCGCTTCATGCCTGATTATAGTAAGCAAAACCATTGCTTGCTCTCCAGGACATATCAGGATTACAGGACAGGTAATTTTGTGTTACAGCTGCAAATTGCAGCAGCTTGTGCATAAAATATCCAAAAGGAAAATCAGTGCTATTATCTGGAAATCCTCACTGCAATCTTGCTGTTATTTGTTTGTTTGTTTGTTTGTTTGTTTGTTTTATTTTTATGACAGCGTGAGCAACTCGAACTGTAAGTGGAACTTCAGAGCACAGGGAACCACAGTGAGTGCTCTCCTACAGAAACATCAGTGAGGATGAGCATAGACTTATGATCACACAGATTTCGAAGAGTGTTTTTATAGCAGGAGCTTAATGGGCTGGAGTTACACAGATCTAAAGTCTGAAGCTTTTGTTCAGACTGTTACAGCTGTGTGAACGTAACACTGACATGATATTTTTTAGCTCTTACTGAACATTATTACTCATGTGGAGTCATGTTTCAGACCACCTCAGAAATGTAAGTTAAATGTGACAGTTTTTGGTCTCCACTAACAACTGAGGGATTTTTAACTCTCTCTAGTTGCTGTTCACCAGCTGTGATAATGTCAAGCAAAAGCTGACATTGTTTCCCTTCTACTGTGCAGGAAACAAAAATCACTTGACTCATACAAATGTTATCCTGATTTCACCAAGCAGTTTTAATGACACATTTTTGCAAATGCAGTTTCAGCTGCTTTTATATCCTGCAGAGAATAATTTTAGAAATGCTACCGAATGAGGCTCAAAGATGAGTCATTAGGTCTTGATGGCATCACTGTGACGTCCGCTGTGTTCTGAAACCTGCTGTGACTTTACCCTTCACAGAAGTCCCCACTGGTCACAGCCAAAAGCAGTTCTGTATAACACTAAATGTCATCGTTAAGAGAGGAAGCTACAGTACGTCTTTAAATGTTGTTCCTTTTTTTCTCGTGGTGCTTTGGTTTGGAATGGTGCTATCTGTTCACTGTTGTTGTCAGTTTAATTAATTAGAAATCAGTTTGAGCCTTTTATTATAGTACCAATATGCAGAAGTGTGCATGTGCAGCTGCTTAGGATCCTGCACTCACCGGGGGCCTTCTTAGGGTTCCTCTGTTCATTTTTTCATAAATAACACTTCTTTACTTGTGCTGCAGTTGAATAGTCAATTTTTCTTTCTGACTGAGTGAAGTGACCTGGAAGTATCTGCACGACAACATATGTATTTTTTAGACATTAAAGAAATGTGCTCCAATGCTTCCTATATTACCTCATTTAGGGGAGGACACACTGAACCATCCTTGATTAATGGAAAGAAGATAAAACTGTCCCCTGATTCATAGCAACATGCCATCCACCATCAAATTCTTGAAAAGAAAAAATTAACATAACTGACAAGTGATGCAGACCATCATATAAGTTACTGCTGCATTTCTCATCGCATATTATAGTTTGGTAATATGCTTATGTAATTTTTTTTTTTACTGTTGACTTTGTAAAATTAGCTTTTTATGGAGTCGATGTGAAGCATTTGGTAACGTAGGTTTGGAAAAATGCTTGCAATGCAATAGCTGTGTCCCTATTTTAATTGACTGTTTTTGCAGATTTAAAGAATTATCAGTGATTCATCTTACTTCAGATATACTAACAACCTTAATAACCTTCAACAGCCTTTAGTAACAAGCGACAATAAACTACAAGGACAAAAGTATTGGGCTACCTACACATTATACCTGCAGAAGCTTTTGTGGCATTCCATTCTAAATCCAATGGCATTAATATGGAGTTCATCCCCCCTTTGCGGCCATAACAGCTTCAGCTCTTTGGGAAAGGCTTTCTCCAAGATTTTGGAGTGTACATGCGGGGGAGAAGAGCATTTCTCAGGTCAGACCCTGATGTTGGATGAGGGGGCTTGGTTTGCAGTCTGTGGTCTAGTGCCAGTCAAGTTCTTTCACACCAAACTCATCCATGCCCTTATGGACATTGCTTTATGCACTGGGGCACAGTCATGTTGGAACAGAAAAGGGCCTTCCAAAAAACATTTCCCTTCACTGGAACTAATGGGTCCAGGCCAACCCCAGAAAAAAAGCCTCATAGCATTATCTGGCCTCCACCAGACTTTATATTTATCATAATGCAGGTAACATTATTCCAGCTTTTGCCAAACCCAGCGACAGAAACCTATGCCATTAAGCTTCCAGCACACAGTTTTGTGGTGATGTTAAAGAGAGAGGAGGTTTGGAACTCTGCAGTTATTGAGTCAGCAGAGCATTGGTGACTTTTACGAACAATGCGTCTCAGTACTTAGTGACCCCATTCTGTTACTCTACATTGTCTGCACCTTCATGGTTGAGTTCTTGTGATTCCTAAATGCTTCCACTTTGCTATACTACCACTTACAGCTGATTGCTGAATATCTAGAAGGAAAGAAATTTTACAAACTGGCTTGTTGCAACTGTGGCATCCTATTACAGCACCACGCTTGAATTCACCAAGCTCTTTACAATAACCCATTCTTTTACACATGTTTGTTCATGCAGACTGTATGGCTAGATTTTATACTCTTCTGTCAATAGGACTGAATGAAACACCTGAACTCAATGATTAAGAGGTGGGGCCTAATACTTTTGTCCCTATAGTGTATGAGCGCACAGCAGGGTAAGCAACATTTCTTAATACAACAGTTTCATTTCTGTTGTGACTGTTTTAACGTCCAGCCTCACTAATCGAAGTGCTATTTTTCATTGGATTGTCTTAGTTTATACATCCAGCATAAACTACACAGAAAGAACATGTTGGGCAAATCTGTGAGATGCTCTTCTTTTTAGCCTGTTTCGGGACATTAGTTTTAACAGCTGCTTTTAAATTACTAAAGAGTCTAATATAATTGCAGTCGGATTATTTGTACACTGCATTGCTCGTTTCCTGGTCCTTAAGAATTCTTCTTGATATCTTTTCTTGACTTTGATGGAAAACGTCAAAGCAATTAGACACAGGAGGAAATTTTGACTATTTGGCCACATTAGCTATTTGGCCCAATGCTGCTTGGAGGTTAAAAAAATTGGCAGTATTAAGCAAACATTTTGGTTTTAAAATTTTGACAAATCACTTTTGGAAGGTCTCTAACCCTAACTGTGCACAAGTTCTAAAAACAGTGCTAATCCTCAGTGTTGAGTACAGCAATATTAAGTATATTTATAACTAGCAATGCAACATTCAGGTGTGTGCATCACAGCGCACAGCTAACTTATCCCTGCAATCGGAAAGGTGGAAATAATATTTGTTAATTTTTGGCCACACAAGGTGTTTCTGAAGAGATCTGAGAGAATAATTGTCAGAGATAATTCTGCTCAAGGCCCATTATTAACTGGTACTAACTGTGCACATGCTGTGATTGGATGGCTAATTAGTTTGGTGTCACAGATGTAATTCATTTCTAAATCACTTCCAGTATGTGAAGACTTAAGTGATGCTGCTGCTCTATATTGCTTCCATCAGACTTGCCTGTGTTAGCAGGATGAAGCAGAGCTGGCCGAACTTTATCATGTATTTTCATTTATTTAGATCATTGATCCCAACTTGTTAATACCAGGTGGCCAATAATGAGAATTCAAGCTGAGAAGTGAACCTGTTTTATCTGATCAAAAAGGAAGGACAGTTCCAATATTTGTTATCTGTTGTACACGTGCTAATTATAACATGACATGTACTGTATATTGTATAATACTATAGAAGATGAATCCATTTGTCCCTATGTAAATCTTTTTTAAAAGAAAATATTAAAATGATTACACATGGTGCATTGTTGATTTTAAGAAATGTGATTTGATTTTCCTACATAGATTTCCATCATCAGAATCCTTCATCAACACTTACATTTGTATCAGCACTTTAAACTTCAAACAAATGACTGTACTAAAATATCACAAGACAGCATCCAGACCAAGAGTTAGCTCATCACTGATGGTCATCTATTTCTGGATCTGGCTTCTTACATGGAAAAGATGAAGCAAGAATGTCTTCCTTTTTGTCTGAATAAGGCTATATTTAGTTTGTTGAGGTCTTTTATAATTAGAAACATTATTAACTTACAATAAGAGAATAATAGCTAATAATACATTAAAAAAAAACATCTCACAGTATGAGAGATTGGGCAGTGCTGTCTCTGATTTGTTGATTTACAGTACAGGAGCTCCACAAGAAACTGCACTCTCATCATTCCTGTCCATCTTGTACACCACATATTTTTAGTACTCTAGGTCAAGCCACCTACAGAAGACAATTCTGCAGTGGTTGGATGTTTAAGTGATGGACAGGAGGGGGAAAAAGAGCACTAACATGAATTTGTGGAGTGGTCTGGGTGAAATCATGTGCTTCTGATAAGAGTAAGACCAGAGAGAGATGGAGAGGACTTCAAAAGGAAGAAGAGAGCTAAATGGCCGGTGTCTAGCCTGGGACAGGATGTTGATGCAGTACAGTACAAATACCTGGGGGTCCACATTGACAAGAGGCTGAACTGAGGCTGTACACAAGAAGGGTATGACCAGGCACTTTTCCTAAATAGGCTGTAATCCTTCAAAATCTGCAGCAAAATTCTGGAAATTTTCTGTCAGTCTGTTGTGGTGAGCCAGTGTATTTTGCTGTGGTCTGCTGGGGGGAGCAGTATCAGAGCTGAAGACACCAACAGACTGGAAACTGATCAGGAAGGCTGGCTCTGTGATTGGCTGCAAGCTGGAAACTTAAAGCTGTGGTGGAAAGGTCACTAAACAAACTGGTATCCATCATGAATAATCCTGACCACCATCTGCTCCACTGCCACAAGGAGCAATACAAGAAATTATTCATACCACAAGTAATAACTTTTTAGAATACTTTTTGTCAAGATTCAATGTGTAGAGAGAGTGATGCCAAACGCAGGACTCCAGGAAGCAGGTTGGGGAAACAAAAAAACTAGTTTTATTGCTGATAGTTCATAAAAATAAACCAAGTCCATAAGGAGAATACACAAATCTAGAGATACAGAAACAGGCTTGAAATACTTGGAGCTGGAACACACACACACACACACACACTCTGAAGTGGGGAGACAGCATCAAAGATGCAACAAGGAACTGAAGGAGGCAAGACAACATATACAACCAGAGTAACAATAAACGAGCAGCAGGAGGGAGAAGAGCACAGGTGACAACAATCAAGGGCAGGAAGCAAAACTGGAAACAAAGCACAGGAAAAAAATTGGTTACCAAAGTAAAACAGGAAATGGGAAATGTAACTGGGAATGCAGAAAAGACTGAACTTTACAGAAGACAAATCACACAGCAGGACACCAGAGAAGCACAAAGACAAACTACACACAGTGACCAACATCACGCATGTGGAAAACACAGCAGGCAGAGAAGGAAAGCAAAACATAGCTACAGGAACATAATGAAAACACAGAAGCTACAGGAATAATGAAACCAGAATCATAACAGAATGTGAGTCAGTAAAAGTAGTCTAGAACAAAACAGGACATCAAACTTAAAATAACTAAAAGACATGAGAATAAACCTACAGAAAAACAGACACAAGAACATCAAGGAAGGCACACAGGAGAGGCTGGAAAAATAAGCATAAAACACAAGCCACATGAGTGAACTGCAACTGATCAGAGAAGAACCTAGAACATAGGTACAGAAAGGGACAAGGGGACCAAGGGACCATAATACTTTTATTTTTCAGCTGCTGTAGGAAATGAATTTACCAAATATGGAATAAAAAAGTGGTTAGTATCTTATTTTATCTTAATCATACCCAAATTATAACATTACTATTTGCACCTCAAACTCAGTATGATACGGTGAAGTAAACTTTGGTATACAAGTTCTGTACAGGACCTTCATGTTAGAACATTTGAAGATAACCAAATGACATGAAGGAAAAAGATAACTGACTTGTAGTGGTGTTATCAGAAAAGACTTTGGGTCTACATCAGTCAACACACAGATTCCAGGAACTGGTATATATTGAGAACAAATGAGCTGAAAATGACTCAAATTTTACTATTTTCATTGAGAAAAGGAAAACTGAACAAATTATCCACTTAGTTTTTGAGAAATCCCAAAAGTCTTCTCACATTAGGATGTCATTTAAACAGGGGGCACTCATGACCCTACAATCTGATTAATCATCCCTGGTACAGCATCATTAACCAGAAGCTAGTATATATGGTCTGTTAGTATCATGGCTAGAATACTGAAGGGCCTTTAGAACAAAATCCCCACAGGACAAAATGTATTTACTGCTTCACATAATACTGACAAGCCAATAGTAATAAAACAATATAAACAATTTTAAATAGAAGAAATGATAGTAAACAAAAAATAAAATGTTAGATAAGATACAATAAAAAGATACACAAAATAGAATAAGATGTGCAATAATAAAATAGCCCAGTGGATAAAATAAACTAATGCAATGATAAATAAAAATTCAAAACAATAAAATAGCAAAAAGTAGTTAGTAGTTAAAGAACTGAATTAAATAATACCTATAAAGCAGGCTTAAACAAAAGCCAAGCTGAAGAGGTAGGTTTTAAGTTTGTGTTTAAAGATTTCAACATTTCCTGCTGCTCTCAGGTCCTCTGCTGGACTTGTCCAGCAAAAAGCTGTCTCCCCAAACTATTCTGTCCTGCACATTCGAACAGCTAGAAGGATTGTGCCAGAGGACCTGAGGTGCTCCACTGCTTCGTACACTTTAAGTACGTGAGACATACTGAAGCCAGATCATGCACAGGTTAGTGGATTTTAAAATTAACAAAAATAACAGGCAGCCAGTGTAATGACTTTAACACTGGTGTAATGTGTTGTCTCCTGGTTCTGGTAGGAACACTGGCAGCAGAATTTTGAATCAATTGCAGTTTGTAGTTGATGTGGAACAGAAGGGAGAGCATCACCTTAGTCAAGCCTGCATGCATCAGTTTCTCTGAGATCGAGAAAAGGTTCCACTCTAGCAATTTTTTTTATGATAGAAGGCAGATTTGGTGACACACCCTATATGGGCTGTAAAGTTCAAATCTGTGTCAAAGATTACTCCCAGGTTTCGTGCTTGATGGCTTGAGGTCCAAAATCAAAGTCAAAAAGAATTCACTTTTGCAGCCAGTTTCTCTCTCTGCACGCTGGAACCTATGACTAAAATGTCATTTTTGTCTTGGCTGAGAGTTAAAAAGGGTTTTGACTTTACACATTAATCAAAAATACAATTTAAAAAGGAATCAGGTGGTTGTGTGGAGATGCAAAACAACCAGAGACACAAAAGGATGACCAAGATGTCATGTAAAACATCTCAAAAGATACTTGAAATACAAAGGATGGGACATAAAATGACAAAAATAGAGTAAAAACACAAACAAGCATAGGGAAAAGACATAAACCCCTTGAAAAGAGACACAAAACAACCATAAAGACACATAAAATAACCTCAAAAGATGCAGCACAACCACGAAGATAAAAGCCACAAATGGACACAAAATTAATACAAAGTAAGAAAAAACGGTCAAACAAGATGAGTTCACAAATAAGCTTAAGAGTTAAAAAAAAAAAAAGTGCAAAGTAGTCCAAAAAGGGGGACAAATGAGTAACAATCACGAAGAGCCAGCCCCCGTCTGAAAGTTTCTTAACCCACCCATGAATGCGTGAGACCAGACCAGACACTGGTGTAGGTGTGAACCTTGTAGGAGCTTTAAACGTTCTCGCTCCAGATGATATGAAACACAGGATATCCAACTGCTGACACCTCCACTCACACACTGTACTCTTCCTGAACCCATCGGTTACTATGGGCGTTAGAAGCAGCAGCCTTTCTGACAAGACAAACACTGCGTGGAGCCACTATGTGAAATAACCGCAGTCTAGGTGGAGCCGGTAGCGCACAACTGAAACACCATCATTTGGCAACTGATTTAAGATTATCTCCCCACACACACACACACACACACACACACACACACACACACACACAATTTGC
This sequence comes from Etroplus canarensis, assembly GCA_015106775.1. Classification (NCBI taxonomy): domain Eukaryota; kingdom Metazoa; phylum Chordata; class Actinopteri; order Cichliformes; family Cichlidae; genus Etroplus; species Etroplus canarensis. The sequence continues at coordinate 9,870 of VUQH01000537.1, read as the reverse complement.
AGTTTGTTGCCATCGACACCCGTCAGGTGTGTGGCTCCTGAACTGAACTAATTGCGCTGCTGCCCTTTGGTAAAGCAGCGGCTGCCATTCTTTCACCCTCCTGTCTGACAACTCTGAGCATGAGGGAAATACAGAAGCAGCGGCTCAGCTTCGTGTGGTGAGCAAATGTGCATCGGTGTGTGTCAGAGCAGTTCTTGTTTCACACACTGTCAGTGGGAGTATAAGGAAGTAGGGTTTGAATGTTGCGCTGAATGTCTCGTAGGGTGCTGACTGCTGTTGGCTGATGACTGCTGTGTGATGGCTGCGATCTGAGTTCAACCTGTGGATTTTAACGGCACACACAAACACACACACTCTCTCTCTCTGGACAGTGGACCCCTGAGGAGGAGAGGCCCACAGGAACAATGGTAGAGTACAACCACCTTCATTTGCTCTGAACTGCTGTCACATCTGTGCACCTTAGCTTGTGTGGCTCTGCTACCTGTTTGCTGATGTCTCCTCAATTTCATGAAGTCTGAATCTTGGTGCTTTGCTGATCCAAACTTAAGTTTATCAAGTCAAGTTTCTTGTTTCAAAAGGTACAACAGCTCATGATAAAGTTCATTTCATGTCAGTTGTTTCCTTTTTACAAGCCAAAAGGGGGTGTTTTATGCTTTAAAGTCATTTTGGACAAGAGAAGAGATGAGATAAGTAGTTTTAAGGGGCCAACTCTTCAAGGGGAATTTAGCTCCTTTACAGCAGTAGAGTGAATTTCCTCTTTTTCAGGGCAAGTTTTCTCATTGAGTCTAGCACAGAGCAACCACATACACTGACTGCAGTGCTGTGTGTTTTCAATTTGGGATCACAGGTTATATAACAAAAAAAATTTGGACTGATGGAGGATCAGAAAACACTATTTTAAATGTGTATAGAATAAATTGATCACAGTTGTGTCCATGCAAGCATAAGCAGGAAAGACACATGATCCTGAAGTTTAAAGGGAACATACTGAGGTGTACTGTAATCTCCCATAGTTCTCAGTGCACTCACAGGGGATAATAAAGTGAGCTTGAGGCAGCTGTTTGGGAGACAAATAGTAGCCGGTTAAAAGTGCAGAGGATTTCACAAGAAGCAGCAATGAGGTGTGAGAGGAGGAAGTGGACTACAGGAGAGGCCTGTAGTTTCTGTAAAAACACTTCCTCCTTACACAAAGAATGGTCCCCACATATCCAAAACCACACAGTGTCATAGTGAACACCAGTGGTCACATTCTGCTAAATGCAAGTAAACAGGACCAGTTTTAAGGGGTAAGAGATTCAGAATGTACAGCTGTATTTAGTTCTGTGTCAGTCTTCATCCCAGTCCAACGCACTTTATATTTAGACATTTAATCAGTTATCTGTTAGTGTCACAAGTGCTTTAAAATCAGTGGTGGTTATGCCCATTTAAATATGAGTGATGTGCTAACAGCAAAGGGAAAAAAGTCAGAAATAACTGATTAGAAGTGTGATAAATGTTTATGGGGTCATCTCTGAGTTCTTTTTTTTAAGTCAACCATGCAGAAAGTTCCGGTTTGCAAGATTTTGAGAATTGACTTCTGCTGCAAACCACAGTTTACCACAGGTGACTGGTGTTTCTGGTTCTCAAGGCACCTCTTATTTGCATTTATTTAACTCAACAGAAAGTTCTCTCTAGTAAAAAGCTGAATGTGTTTTTCATGGAAGAAAAGAAGACAAGAACATTATTTTTTTTTCTAATAAATGATGTTGGGTTTTTGAAAATTATTTTTCTGACTCTTGGAGCATATGAGCGCAACAAAAATGTTAAGTTATACCCTTGAAAAGTCACACTACAAACTATGTGTTTCATACGTAATATTTAGGCTCCTGAACAAATTAGATAAAGGAAATGAATAAAATCACATAAAGATCACTTAATGCATATACAAATCCATTTAAAAATGAAATGCTTTAGTTAAGATTTAATGGAAGTCAATGAGGCTGATCCCAGTTAACTGGCACACATTTCCTCTCTTAATAGTCGCTGACCTGAATGTGATAAATTCTGCTCCATTATTTTGAGCAACACCCATGGGTATACGTCACTGAAAAGTATTGTCATATTTCGAATGGTATAAGCCATAAGTAGCTTAGCAATACCACGGCAAACAGGAACTGCATTAATTTCTTACTGCGTAATATAAGAAAAGCAGCACTTTTTCAATTGCTATGTGCAGTGCACAAACTGAAAGTCCAACAAAGTGCCTCCAGGCCTTTAATCTTTTCTAGTAAAAAAAAGAAGGCCAGTGTTAAAGTTTTGAAATGGTGTATTTTGATCTCGCAGAAAATGCATACAGAATGGAAAAATCTGCATTTTTTTCTTCTATTTAAAGGATGTTGACCTCCCCTCCTTGTCTTACAGTCATATTAATATTACATCCCATTGAAAGGGACCAAAACTGTGAACCCATCCTGTTAACAACACTGTTACAGTGGGTGATGTTTTCATTATAATGAATCTGGATCTCCATAGAATCTGTTTATTTTAGCTCAATCCCACATATACAGTCCTAATGTTTTAAATAATCACCATAGGCCACATTTTTGTTACCATTTGCGTATAATTTCTAAAAACGTAAGTACCTAACTATTTGTAGGAAATTATTGAAAAAATAAACCTGATATTATATCTATTGTATTGTAGGGGGAATGAGAGCTACAGCAGGAAGGGAAGGAAAACTGGCATACTGTTAATTTGGGTGTTTTTAATGTTTCTGTTAATCAGAGAAGTATATAATCAAATCTGATTTATCCTGCAAGTCTAAACTTAGCTGTAATTAGCTTAGAGTGTATGAACGCTGACTTATATGTAAAAAAA
>VUQH01000535.1:0-24628 GCA_015106775.1 Etroplus canarensis | reverse complement strand
TTTAAAAAAAAAAACCCAATTAAAAAAAAAAAAAAAAAAAGTATTTAAATTAGTAAGGAAAAGTTATAGTTTTACTTAGGAATGTACCCACAATAATGCACAAAAATACCCAGGAAATGGAAAATTAACATTATAAGATAAACCATAAAAGTGCATACCTCTTGGTAATCTGTAAGGAGAGTCAGACAATTGAGTTTTTAAGAAAGGAGTGTGAGCATCTTAGAATAAGCAGATGGAGGCTTGACAAGAGCAGGGGAAAAAATTATGTGAAAAAATAAAATCATTCTGTTAACAATTTTAGTTTTACCTTTATGCTATGATTATGTTCCAAACTGAAAACACAGCATGTAGGCATACTATTCCCCAGACACTGATCTGTATTATTTGAAGTGTGTGCACATGTGGCCATTTTCATCTGAGGAATATGTGGTCTTAACCATGCGTGCAGCCCTTTAGACAGTGTAATTTGCTGGCTGAGAATTGCTTGTCAAATAAACAGTCAGTGCGCCATTTGCCTTTCTCCCAGAAATTCATAATCTGAAATAATAAGACAAAATAATAAACTTCGCCATGTTACAGTAACTGACAGTGCTTCACACATGTTAGCGTGTGTGGGCTTCAGTGGAAATTTTATTTCAACTTCCTTAGTCAAAACTTTTTAGGAAAAATCTAAAGTTTGAAATGTGATTCCCATGTGTGAGGTTATCTGAGCATATTTCAGACTTTAATATCTTTGTGTAACAGCTGGGCATAATAATACATTTAAGAGAAGTGTGTGTTTTCATATTTATTTAGAAAATCTTTGAAAGCTGATTTTCATTTGCACAACCACTTGTCTGTTTTCTCTATTTCACTCTCTCATTCCTTCCTCAGTGTTTCCATACCCATCAGCAGTATGCGAATGCAAAGTTTAGCGTGCCGTGTGAGTGACTGCACAGCAAGACCTAACTGATTTGGCCAATGCTTCTGTTAGCTTTGGCTGCCATCAGTCTCCTATCCTCAGATCCATTTTCTTCATTTGTCTTGATTTGTAGCTAAAATGACAAATACAGCTACACTCTGCAGTAAATGGTTATACAGGGCACCTTGGATCCCAATTTGATGAATATGTTTTTCTTTCTGGCTTTAACATGCTTAAAGACTGATGCTAACGCATTTTGATTACAACTTAATATGATGTATATCATTAGAGTTATGGTTCAATGTCTCTTTATGTAAATTATTTATTTATCTATTTATTTATTGAAAATTGTTCCACATATTAGTTATACAAGAACATTATTATTTGCCAGTCTGGGAAAAAACAATTTAATCAAAGGCAATCAAATGGATGTCAAAGTCAGAATGAAAGCTTGTGCATGGCTCACCTTTCCATGAGGAAACCAAAACTGAGTATCGGTGCAGGTCCGCCACACTACATTGGAAATAATAACAATAATATTATTTTTAAAATTATTACAGTTTTAGATTTGAAGCTGTGATCTCCATTCTTAAATCCAAACCACAACCTCCACTGGGATTTAAGAGATTCAGAAAAGCTAATGAAATATCCTTGCATCAGATATAAACCTGTTCTACGGATCCAGATTTTATTTTTTTTTTTCACTAAAAAATTAAAAATTATCTTGACTACAAATCCAGTTTCATAACCCTTTCTGTGCTTGCTTTTAAAAGGGTATTTTTAAAAGCTTTGTTTTTGGAGGTTGTAAGAAATAATATCAAAGGGTTTATCCACAAAAGTTAATTCAGCTATTGTAAATGCTCATTCCGGGTAGAAAAGTAATCATGCCCGAGAAAGACTGATTTTATTCTGTTTTATTTTATTATTATTTTGCAATGAGAGATTAAATTGATGAAACACAAAGTCAGTTCAACAGGTGAGCTCTCATTTATTGTGTTTCAGGGAGGTAAGATCCCTATCCGGTGGACAGCTCCAGAGGCTATAGCTTACAGGAAGTTTACATCTGCCAGTGATGCTTGGAGTTATGGCATTGTGCTATGGGAAGTGATGTCATATGGGGAACGACCATACTGGGAAATGTCAAATCAGGATGTAAGTACTGCTTATTTAAAAAATTACATTCCTTTAATAGGTACACATCCTCTACTACAGGGCTGCAGCTAATTTCACTGGAAGTGAATACATCAGCAGAGTCCACTGATTTAGATTACTTGTTTTGTTCATGTTCAGAAGGGATACAGAAGGAAGGATTCCTAGGTATACTGTATGTGAAACTTAGATAATTAAAACATGTTTAATTACTCTGCTTACCAATACAGCTAGTTTTGCTTTTGAATACAACTTAACTGTCTTTTTTTTCCATATCTGTTTCTAATTAAAGGTAATAAAAGCTGTAGATGAAGGTTACCGCCTTCCCCCGCCCATGGACTGCCCTGCCACCCTCTACCAGTTGATGTTGGACTGCTGGCAAAAAGAGAGGAACAATCGGCCTAAGTTTGAACAGATAGTCAGCATCCTGGACAAACTCATCCGCAACCCTGGTAGCCTCAAAATCACAGCAAACACCACTTCCAGGTATCAAAGGCATCTTGCATCAGTTTGTTTTCCTTCTCATTGTGTTTATGTTGTGTGCATTCCCAAAACATTACACACACACATGCAAAAAGTGATAAGCTTACATCTGCTGGTATAGGCCATGCAAAGTTAATGAGTGATCCAATACTAGATTAATTCTATATACTTATTATGTACAATATCTTGGTTATTTCAGGTGATAGCAAGTTCTGGTTGGTCACAAGTCATCAGTATAGGAATTGAAGTTGTACTTTCTGAAAAGTGATACAGTTGGGGTAGGGAAGGGGGAAGTTTTGTATTTAATGAATTTTTCTTTCACCTTTCTTTCCATTTATACAATGCAGGAGTTCAACATGAACATTGTCTTTCTACTTCATGTGCTTGTAAGCTTTAATTGAAATTTAACACCACTTAGAAAAGCCTAGATTTACCGGAGAATATATTTCCCATCTTTCCCAATATGTTTTCTAAATTTTCTCTAATTTGTTCTCTTGTTACTTTCTTTTTACAGTTATTAGTGCTTCTCTTCCCCCTTTGTTGAGACAGTCATTCTCTTCCAGTGGTCTGTGGGGAAGCAAGACAGCATAGACATTAGTTCTGGGCAGGGAGGGATACAGGCATTGGGTCTGCAGCAGACGGCCATGGTATTATGTAGACGTCAGAGCTCATAACATTGACTAATGATTTCTTAAGAAAGTGAAAATAGGTCCCTTGGAGTTTGCATGTAATTTTCCTGATTGGCTTTTAACACTGGGTGAGCACAGGCTGGCCGACAGAGGTTGGTGTGCTGATTTATGAGAACTCTGTGCGTATGTGTGTGGTGGCGGCAGCAGTTGCACAGCGGGAGCAGCTGCACTCAGCTCCACACACCTCGTTTGTCTCAGGGCTGTCCTGGCTGGCTAATGCAGCACCCCCTCCTCCAGAAAGCCCAGAACAATGCCTGTGACCTAAGCAGAGCATCTGGAAACTTCAAGGGTGGGACCTGGTTAGAGTTTACTGTCCATGTCCATGCATGTGGATGAAGAGAGAGTTACTGGGCTAAGGCTAATTGAGACTATCAGACTATGTCTTCGGGGTTAGAAGCCACTGTGTATCGTATTTACTTTTTAGAGTTTCTTAAACATATGCAATTGATGGTAATTTTTTTGTTTGTTTTTTGATGAAAAGTGCATTTCTTTGTATACAAGAAAAGATGGCAATAACTACAACCACAGTGGTAAAATATTAATAGTAGTTCTTGTAAATACATGGCAAGACAATCAATATTAAACTAAGTCTAAAATGTAATTTTAAATAACCTTTATCTAGAGAATATCAAAAATATGAACATTTAGCTAGAGAATATCTAGAATATCAGCCTTTATCTAGAGAAGTTTAGTAGTTAGGGCTAGCATGGAAGGATGGAATAAAGGGCTATGGAAGCAACAGGGGTTGGCACCATGCTTGGTAATAGAAATGGGCAAATATTCAGGTGGTGAAAGGAAAACAGTTGATTGAACAAAAGAATGCAGGCATTGTACATAGCTCCATCAACACAGACAAAAGGTATGAGTGGCAGAGCATTAAAACTAGATAGAAATTAGAATAGTAGGTACTGGAAATATTGAAAATAAGCTTATCTTTTTTCCCCCAAAGCTATTGAAATTAACTGAATAAAGAGTTCAGAGCAAGAGTCACATTCTTATTGAAATGAAAATCAAAGTGATATTTTAGCTTTCCTCAGACCACCTCAGGACTGATTAAGGCTACATTATATCCTTCAAGTCTTAATAGACAGCATATACCAAACATGGCCATTTGGTATATGCTACCTAAAGAGCTAGTATTGAACCTAAATATCAATCTAACCTCTTCCTGATATGCCGTGGGAGTTTTCACAATGAAAGGTAATTTCATTCCACAATGTCCTGCCCGCTTGATCTGTTTGACCTCGTGTACTCACCCACCTCTCATTTCTTACCTTGTGAGCACTAAAATCAAGAGACTACAAAGCCCTGGTTATTTGGAGGTCAAAGGATGAAAGACAGGGCAAAAGAGGGGAAGCAAAATGACAAGGAGAAGGGCTATAGACCTTATTTTCTTTCTCTCTGGTGTATTTATCTTTTCTTATTTTCAAGTGGTTTTTGTCTGCATTGTTATATAATATTTACTGGGCATTACCCCCATCCATCCCTACCACACCTGACCCATATGCAGAAAAATCAGACAGATGAAATCCTTTTTCATTGCTATTGTTTTCCAGTTCATCACAGCTCTCTGTTCCCTCACCAGTCATTGTGTCTATTGAGCTGCTGTGAGATGTTACCGAAAATGTAACAATAAAGGACATATTGAAAATGATAAGGGAGGTAAATCAAGGTCATTTGCAATTTACCTCTCACTGGAGCCAGCAGAGGGTAAAAGAAAGCAGAAAAAAAGCAGAAAAAGAGATTAGAGAAGAGAAAGAAAACATAGTCTAACAGAGGAGGGAAAAATATCAATAATCCTGTAATTCTGGAAAAAATATGAAAATTATTTTCCTTACACCCCAAATGTTTACATGGAAAACAATTATTATTTCTATTCTTTTTTTTTGTCCCAATTTGTTTTGCACATGCATATCAGCATAGTGACACATTTAAGATTAAAGATAAAAAATAAGTTTCTACATCTTTCTTTTTTTTCTGGAAGACTTACAATTTCTTTTTTTTCATGCAAACACCCCCTCCATCCAGCCCTCAATTCCCTCCTTCTCCAACAAACCATCTTTCCAGGGGGTCCTGGGGGCCCTCAGCATTTTGACAAGCCTCTGATCTGGCAGGAAAAGACTCAATCACTGTAACAACACCCACTCCACCACCTCAAGTGCATCTTTTTTCTCCTCCTTTTTCTTCCTTTCTCCTGTCACCATTTGAGAAGGCATCTGACTGTTCTTGATATACCTAATACTTTAAAATGTTAAAGAACTCCAAGGCACTCTCATTTTAAAATAGTATTAAAAAAGCCTTTATTCTAATGACATGGTCATGTCTAACATAAATGTAAAAAAATAAAAAAATAAAAAAGGGTCATGGCATAAAAGCCTTTATCAAGGAGTTAAGCAGATTTCATCTGTTCTAGCGGTGTTCTATCAATGGAAACTTCCACTTGTGGTCTTCCATCATTGGAAAACATCAACCAGTGATGTTCCACAAATAGAAATGTTCAGCAATCTGTACCAGTTGTAGGGGTCCAAAGGGTGTTAACATATAGCCCACAATATTGATTAAATTGTGTTAGCTTTGTGTTAACACATTTCTGGACTCCTTCCACTCTTACCCCAGGTGGAAGTTTGGCATTGGTCAAACACCACCAGAAAAGACCCAGTGTTTTCATGAAATCTGTTTAACTCCCTGATAATGGCCTGTATTCTGGAAGGCATTGGAGTTTTTTATTTTATTTTATTTCATTTTTTAGACTGCCTTGGAGTTCTTTCATTCATTTTTCATTTTAGCTTATATATGTCTCTTACAAAGAGCACCAAAAAAATAGAGAGGCCAGGAAGCCTCTAATGCTTCTTTGTGTTAGCATGGTGTTTCTGACACTGTTCTTAATGGGAGCTTGATGATAATCTGTTGCACTTTATTTTGATTTATATGTAATTAAATCAGATTATATTGTACTGGCAGGAAATGTATAGAGAATTTTTCTGAGGCATCATTCCAAAATGCAAAGGAGTAAAAGTAAAATTATTTTACTTCTAAGAATAATAATAAAAAGAGGAATGAATTGGTGAATAAAAGAAATTTTAATTAGAACACATAAAATGTTTAAAGTTTGATTATATTCCTTATGGAATTATATGATCGCTTCATGTAGATACCCTATTCCTTAATATTTCCCAAATTTGCAACCACAAATATTTAGAGTGGCTTTGAACCTCCCTGCTAATCCAAGTTGGTTAGGTCGAGCTGGACTTACTGGTATTGTAATGAGTTTGTTTACAGTGCCATGAATAGCATTCCCTGGGGGAGAACTACCCTTTTTTCTGTCCTTTTCTTGCCTTGCTCTATTCCCTTGAGTGCATTTTTTGATACAGATGTCTTTATATATTTTGCATGACAGGTGCAGAGTGTCCTTATGAAAAAATAGGCCTTTGCAACCCACTTTTAAATGCAACTTACAAATTCAGCATTGAACACACACAATTTACTACAGTTGGATTGATCAGTTATGAACCCTAGTTTGACCTAATGTGGTATGACCTTGTTTCAGAATTGCGTAAATGTTTCTTGTTCACTGCTTCAATGTGATCAGGTTTCACAATAGTGAAAGGTATCATATTTATGTGAAGTAACATTTGTTGCAGCATCTGAAAGTAAACATTGATGAAGAATATTGGTTTCTTTCTGTTCTCGTCACTCTCCAGTTCTAATGTACCTCTCTTACTCTGTAAGTCTTTTTACCCATCATCCTTCCTCAACCCCCCCTTTGGCAAACATCAATCAGAGCTAGTCAGAACAGTGCCTGCAGCTTTTGCCTCACCCTCTACTGTTGACTGAGCATTCTAAAGTCCAATTCAGTGCATTTAATTTGATTTGATTCAATTGAAACCATCAAGTCTAATCAAATGTAATGTTACATTTTGCTGCATGGCTCATGTACTACAGGAAACAGTAATGAAATTAGACAGAAACTGATGTTGCTTTGGTTAGTAATCTTGTTCCAGAATATCTTAACTATAGTATATTTTATGTGACAGTTTAATTCCCCTTTATTCAAATCCTAAAAGTATTGTGCATGTGTAAGGAGCTAACACACAAGAGAAAGCTGTGCATGCGTCTGCATATATAGTCTACAAGACTTTGTGTTTTCATTTACAGTACAGTTCCTTAAACTTCCTTAAACTCTAATGTTATCTAATATGAAAATCATACAGGAAGTTCATCATTACTTACTGATATTTTTGTTTCTCCCTTGACCACTCCTTTATATTTCTGCCCTCTCTCAGGCCGGCCAACTTGTTGTTGGACAGAAACAGTTCAGAGGTTCCCTCAGTGGGAACGATGGGTGACTGGATGGATGGAATGAGGACCTTGCCCTGCAAGGAGGCCTTCTCAGGGGTCAGCTACAGCTCCTGTGACACACTGGCCAAGACCTCCACAGAGTAAGGCAACGACACACACAGGCACGCACATTAGGCTTCTTTGCCTATTCATGCCAGTAGTGTTTACAGGGCCCCAGTATCAGAGGCAAGGCACAGGAATTTGAAGAGACTGTTGGTAAAGAACAAGCACACACATACTGTTGTTCTCAGTAAGTAAAGAAAGCTATAGAGCCATTACTAAAGGTGTCCAGATGAGACTCATGGTAACTCATAATGACAGGTCTTTAGCCATGCTTTCAGTGTTGCAAGTATGACCAGAGGGGAAGGTGAGAACACTAAAAGAAAGAGAGGGAAAAAAAAGAGAAACAGGAAAAAAAACTAAGAGAAAAGGAGAGAGAGAGAGTAGAAGAGTCGTGAGTTCCATCAGGGAAAAGAAATAACAGAGACACTATTGAGGTAGAGAATGAGAAGGGAGATTTGACAAGATAAAAGAGTAGCGAGAGGGGCCTTTGAAAGAGAAAATGAAGGCATAGCTGTCAAGTAGGTGTGCAAAGACACGGCACTCTCTGTGCTGTAAAGCATTAAAATGCAAAGCAAAGAGCAAGCAAAGATTGCCTGAAAATTATTTGGCAGCCAAATCTTGAGAAATTACAATTGGTGAGCACACGCTATAGTTCAAATGATGATGTTTTTAGGTCATACTAACCATATGATGACTTTACAAACAGATTAAAAAGACTGTGCATTTTATTTACAGTTATATTAAAAAGGAAGGTTTTACTGAGCAAACCACTTTAGACTTACAGTTTAAAGTTGAGAAAACTAGCAGCATTAGGGGTTTTATAGCTTCATGTTTTTTTAAATGTTCTCTTTCTCTCTCTCTCTCTCTCTCTCTGTCCCCTTTATTCCTTGCTCTGTTGGCCTGCTGCTGGTTTAATTGATGTGGAATGTGACAGAGTAAATAATTGGACATTTCTAATCATTGTGATCAAAGCAGCCATTCTGTGTGGTGATAGCAGCAATGGGGGCAACTAAGGACTCGTGGTCAGTGCTACAAGCAGATCTAACTCAATAACTTCACAAAGCAGGGAGTCATTAACAGTGTTGGGCTTAATATGCTGCAAAGAAGCACTGTGCAATGTGAATCAGTTTAAATAATATTGGATCGGTTGGAGTTGATGTGAAAAGTGGAGTTGTTTAACAAACCTACTTAGATTGCCAGCTGTAAAGTGCAATGACTTGTAACTGAAACATATTAGAGCAGATTTTCCTGGAAATGTCATACTAAATGCTTTGTACCAATGATGCCATTGGCCACTGTAATGTAAACTCTAGTGCGTTTATTCTGTAAAGGAGTGTCTAGCAATAATATTTTTTTGTTTGTTTGTTTTTTATGTTGATTTGATTTTTTTTTCTTAGTCTTAGTCATCTTATTTTTATATATATTTTCTCTTCTCTGGCCATTTGTCATGCCATTGTGATGAATAAATATGCTTAATCAATTACAAGTTACCTTAAAAATACTAACTTTACACTGCAGATGATGGGGAAATCTACAATGGTCATTGACAAAATACATCAAAGACAAACTGCACTGAAGTAATCTTGCACTAAAGATATTTTACTGGTCTACAATGCCATTTCAGTGGTTAGATGCTAAAATGGATCACTGCAGTATTAATCCACTGAAGGCTTCATCTAAAGCACATAAGCTCAGCTACAAGGCAAGAAGCCTTGGCTCAGACTATGCATTGCACAGTATAGATTGCTCTATTGATTTGTACAGTCTTAATCTAGTCCTTGATATTCAGCACAAGGCTTGGCAATGCTCTGACCTCAGAGGAACAGTTATCATACTTGGATGCAATGTGCTGAGTCATCTGTTGGAATAATTGATTAATCCTTTTTCAAGAATAGGATGGACTGACTGGGATATACTGCATCATTTGGACTATTTTCTTCATCTGAACAGAGTATATGTGAGGTTTATTTCAGGTAATTTGAGAAAGTAATGAACCTAATGAACCTTCAACTACTGGTAAATGCAAATATCCAGTCAGCCAGTCACAGGGTAGCAACTTGATCCAATTAGGCATGTAGAGATGGGCAAGTCAACCTGCTGAAGTTCAAAATGAGCATCAGAATAGGGAAGAAAAGGGATTAAAATGACTTTAAACATGGCATGGATTTTCCTGCACAGCTATCTCTAGGGTACACAGAGAATGGTCGCAAAAAGAGAAAATATCCAGTTAGTGGCAGTTCTCATGGTGAAAATGCCTTGTTAATGCTAGCCATCAGAGGGGAATGGCCAGACTGATTTGAGATTAAAGAAAGGCAGTAACTTAAAAACCACTTGATGCTATTAAGGTATGCAGAAGAGCATCTCTGAAAGCACAGAAGACCACAGCAGGTGTCATGCCAGTCAGCTAAGAGCAGGAAACTGAGGCTCCAATTCAGTAGTTATCAAAACTGGAATAGAAGATGGGAAAAAAATTGTCTGGTTTGTAGAGTTTTGAAATCTCCTTTGACATGTGCTCCACTTCAAACCAGGGCAGATCTGACAACCCTAACTGTTTTAGAAAATGTTGCCTTCATTATTCAGCTGGTCAAAAAAGTGACAAAACAAAATAACATGAGCACATTTACATTCATAAGCGATATGACAGATAGAGTTGTTTTGTTTCTATTCACAGCAAATTTTAAGATTTAGAGTCTAAGGGACAGCTACACGGGAAGGAGATGAGAGGAAATGTGACCAACACTGCACAGATAAATGTAGAGGAGTGAGTAGTCTAGTCTGTCACAGAGGGAGGTTAAATAAGCAGTCTGTGCATGTTTATTCCTGCAAAATGTGATAATACCACCCTGGAAGTAACAACTATTGATGACATCCAGTTTAATGTGTTAACATTCCTGGGCCTGGCTGTTTCTCAGTAGAGTAGTTCTGACGGAGGTCCACGTCACACAAGCCACTTGCCCAGAATGGGAGCCATCCATGGGGATCACCACTCTTTAACAGCCAGCTCTTCTCCACCCTACTCAAGCTCTGGATGGTGGGTGGAGGACCAAGGCCTAGGTCTAAGACCAACAAAACCTCCAGAATCACTGATGGGCTTTCACTCATCTGACTTTTAGAGGGATAGTTACTTTTTCAGTCAATGAAAACTTGAAAGCTGCTCCATCCCACTGTAAGCTGTAATTACAAAGAGAATATCAAAAAAAAAAAATATGCCTGCTGATTTGGGTCTCCAAATACAGTTACAGTGCATGGAGTTATTGATTAATAATGCATATTTATCATATGGAATGTTGAATTAAGCACCTGCTGCATGTTAATAACAAGCAGGTCATACTAAAAGATTACAGATTGGAGTTATATTTAATTTTAGGATGGACTGTTTTTTTTAATGAAGAAAGAAAATAATTTTTAAAGTCAACATTGTAAATAAGAATTGCAAGATAACTATCCCTTTATATTGTCACATAGAGTAAAGTCTGTAATTTGGGTCACTGTCAGTTTCTGGGTGGTCAAATTGTTTCTACATTTTTGCTCTTTTGATTGTTTTTCAAACTAAATGTTCTGCTTGCAAATGAAAAATAATGTAAAAAAAAAAAAACCCAGCTGAAATCATAAAACAGGAACTAAATGGCTGAAAGAGTTTCTTGCAGAGATGCTATAATTCTTCTCTAATTCCACTGCTTTTACTAATACAATACAATATGTAGAAAAAAGAAAAGTCCTAACGTACTGTGACTGCTTGTGCACTATAATATCAATGCTTCACGTGTTATATATTTTAAAGTTGTTGGCAGTTTATGTTTTGTTTATACTGAGAAATGGCTTAATATTTAAATTAGGTTTGCTAACTACTTTGTGCATTTCAGCACTGTTTAACACACCTAACAATTACACTCTAAATACCTTAAATTGTTTTCTATTTAAATGGTCCTTCCTTGAATGCATGTAAAGTAACCAATCTTCTCAGAGCTTTTACGAGTATTAATGATTTAACCAACATGTCTCAACCAGTGTAAAATTCAACACATGTCCCTGTGCTGCTCCCTTCCACAAAATTATGTGTGCCTGTCAAAGAAATCCAGCTTTATGTAATGCAGAAGAGTAGTTCCTTTCTACCACTGTGGCTCTTGCAACTTATTGTTTTCTGCCACTGACAGGGTCATAATGGCACCTATCAGTGAAGCTTTCTGGGAAATCCAGTCCTTTGCAAATTACAGGTGCACAGGGAAGTGAAGGGAGCAACACTGGGAGAATGCCATTTTATTGTTACATGGGTGTCATGTTTACTGTCACTAACACACATCTTCCATTCTTTCCTCCCCATTTTTTCTCTGTCTGATTTTGCCTCATTTTTTCAACCTCTCTCTACCCCTCTCTCTCCTTCTCTCTCTATCCTTTGCAAACCAGGGATTTGAAAAAGGTTGGAGTGACTATTGTAGGACCGCAAAAGAAGATAGTGAGCAGCTTGAAAGCCCTAGATTCTCACAAGAATGGCCCAGTACCTGTATAAAAAATGGACCCAACAAATGAAAACCCCCAGAGACCTATCTGTTGGACTGTGTCGACAGACTGTGTTTGCTAATTGCACTCTAACACAGTGGCTGCAAATTCAAACTGAAAACAGAGGAAAAATATGGCATGATTCAAATGATATCTTTAATTGTTTCATTTGAAAGACATCCTGAGAGAGAAGTGGAAAAGAGCTCAGTTCAAGCCTACCAGCTAGGTAACTGGCTGACTCAACCCTCTGTCCCTCTATGCCCAAGTTGAGTTGCCTTACAGACTAAGATGGGGGTAGAGAACAGAGAAAAGACAACAAAGTCAGAAAGATGTGATCAGGAATACAAACTAGAACTGTACTGGGATGCAGGGGAAGGACTGGATTAACATACAGCTGGAAGTCTTCATGATTGTGGCCTAACAACAGCATGCCTGAGTAGCAGCCTGTGGACCAAGGCAGTGAAATGGCTGAGATGCCTTGTGCAGAAGAGCCTCATGGACAGCAGCAGCTGACCCGGATGTGGATCCCTCCTGGACTACGGAAGTCTGAGGTGTAAGATTTTGTTGCAACTACCTTCATTTACTATGTCTATCCATGCGGGATCTGAGCTGGTATCGACACATCTAGTTGCTAACCAAGTCATTTTACTCTGTAGCTCTAACCTCTAGCATTTGCATTCAGTAGACATGCCACTTCAAAGCAATAATATTATAATCAGTCAAACAGTTTCACTGTATGAAAGCCATGAGTCTGTCACATGTAAAATTATTGAATGCTGTGCTTTAAAGGTACAGGGGCCATAAAACACTTCACACAAAGATTTATTTTCTTTATGGTGACATCTATGTTTTATGTGCTTACAAACCAATATTGTACACTTTCAGTGCAGTTCTCTCTGTAACCCAGTGTCATTTGTGTAAAATCTCAGGATGTATGCTTCCTTCTGTTTTCTCAAACAAGGAGAAGGTGATGAAAAAAAGGGAGCAAACTCTGGAACTGAGAATTCAGGTTAAGAAACACATGCAAGAGAAGGGGAAAGAGGACAGCAAAATGATCATAGCAAAGTCAACTTCAGCAAGCTAAATCAGCATCAGTCCTCTGTATCTGATATGGATGTGTTACAGAAGTGTAACCTACTCAGAGCTTGAATTCTTAGGGAAGACAAGTTAGCATCATTAAACCTCCCCAGCACCAAGTATTATTTTCTTTCTAAAGAGTGGAATTGTTACCTGTGTAAAATCAGTTAAGCAGGTTGAGATTAACACTGCCGATCTGAGGTTGTTAAAGGATATGTGCTTAGTTTTGAACCCATAACTTATTAATAAAAGCCATCTGGAATTAGTCATTTTCTTTGATTGGAAAATTTGTGTAAAAATGTGTTTGTTATATTGTAAAGTTAGCTTTTAACCCATTATTTTTGGTGTATTTAATGCAAAAAAGTAGAGTGCCTCCTGTAGTTGGACTGGATTATGTTGGGATCACCAAGCAAAAAGCTGTGGTTTTGGTTTGACTCCAAGAAAGTCTTGGCCTTTTTTTCTCTGTTCTCTTTGGGAAGTAGAGTTGGTTATTTCCTAAACTAACAGGATTGCTGAAAGAGATGAAGCAGTTCTAATAGATGATTGATTTCTGAGATCGTATCTGAGTATGCCATATACCCAGTATGGGATTTCCTAAAAGCACCTAAGAAGAACTTTGTACCATGAAGGTCTTTGATATGCTAGTCTCCTGCTTTAATGTTACCCAGCCAATCCCTCAGTGCAACACTTACCCAGATTTTGTGAACCAGCACTTTGGTACTTTGTGCTGTTGGATGTAACCATAAGGATGCGGTATTTAAGCTTCTTTAAGCACTTAGTACACAGTATTACAGCACTTTGAATTGGAATTTTATTGCCTTGGCTCTAGATTGAGTTTGTCTAACAAATAGGGTGGTTTTGGTGCTTTTGGGAAACCCATCATTGGTCAGTCTGTCAGTCCTGTCTTCTTTTTTTTGTTCTATCTGTGGACGCTACTGTTGCTGCTATGTGTTCTAATTAGCATGTACATAATGTAAACCATTGTTATAATAGCAACTAGCACTACAGAACCCACTATATGTACATGTCCATCTCTTTTTGTACAAATATTTGTATGTATAAAAGACTGAATAAAAATTGTGCAACATTTTTAATTAAAAAAAGAGACAAAAATCATCTGTATTATATTTTATCTTATTTTGAATTATATTTGTCAGCCTTGTTTTTTTGTTTGTTTTGGGGGATTTTTACAATAAAAAGTCAATTATGATTACATTATTTATTTGCTAACATTATACAGTGCATTGTTCATTTTTTGAGCGTGGTGGGGGCATAAATTAGAGAAACTGTGTGTCATTGCTGTCTGTGTTTTGGTTTTACACTTTATAAATCTGAAACAACTGAGAGAGCAATACTGTTATGAGCCCTATATCCAGATTCCTAAATTTATGTCTCAAGACTGATCTGAGTGTCTGTGTGAGAGTTTATGTGTGCAAATGTAGATGGCCTTGTCTACTAATGTAAAATGATTTGTAGTGGAAACATTTATATTTTTATAATAAATATTCACAAAATATTTTCCAAAAAAAAGAATGATGACAGACCTGCTCCTGTGTTTTTTTTATTTTTTTTAAATTAAGATCATATTGTTGCAGGCCAGCAAATATTGTTTTCTTTTTTGATTGCAAGCCCATATTTCATATTTTTTTATACATAACATCTGAAGTTTTACACCTAAATCATTATTTAGATAAAAAAAAAGATTACATTACTTAGACTTCTTATTTTGAATAAAAGCAAATATTCACTTAATATTTAAATTGTTACATTCCAAATTGTCATTGATAGGCAACTTCAACTAATATACTATAGGAATTACTAATAAATACGTAAATAAATAAATAGAACAACATGCATACAAAAGGATATATAAAAAAATAGGTTTTATTTTATTTATGCAATATTTAAGACAAAATAAAATAAAAATTCCTAACAGAAAATAAATGATCAGTAAAAGACAGTATGTCAAATACCACATGTTAAAATATTTGTAAAATTTAAAAAGAAAAATGCAAAAGCTTATATTATAGGAAAATATTCTTGTAATTAATTTGGTTTAGCTGTTGGTAACAGTGACTGCGTGGTTGATCTTATGGATATGCAGACTACATGTACATCACCTTCCTATATTTTTTACATTTTAGGTGACTGGATGTTACAAGATTCTTAAACTATTATATTAGGTAATTCTGACAGATTTTATAAAAGGCGTCTGGAAGAGCCATACCTTCATTGAACCAGACAAAGAGAAATTTAACTTTTAAATTATGTGCTATTGCATTTAAATAGATTATGGAAACACACACACACACACACACCCACACACACACACACCCACACACACACACACACACACACACACACACTTAAACTGAGATTTCAAATTTACAAAATATTATGTTATTTTATTTTGAAATTGGCAATGTTATAATTTTTTTTATTATTTATTACCCTATCTTTGATGTATGGCCATGACTAATCGCTAGAATAAATATTTGACTATGTGTGTATAGCAAATCTCTATTTAAGTTCCCAAATGTCCCAAATCAAAGTAACCATTGCTTATTTCCCATAACTATGACCTTTTCCTATATCAGTGTATATCAGTTAGGGAAATAACCATTAAAAGGTTAGCTTTGAACAGTTTGTACTTAATTGTAATCATTTTTTTCTTTGTACTATACTAACATTATGTCTGTTTTAAGATTGTCAGAAGAAGCAGCCTAAACCATTTATTGCTCTTCTTGCCCGTACTGTACTTACCTCTTCCACATCTGTTAACCAGCTTCCCACCTCTGTCTCTGGTTTTAATCTCTTCCACCCTGCTCCTTGTTTCCACAGCCACATCTAATAAAGCATTTTGCTTCCGATCAGCCATGGTTAAACCTGATTTGTTTCATGACTTTAACGTGGAAGATCTGTATTTTTTCTCTATTTTTGCCGATCTGGAGGAGTTGAGATGTGTCAGAGAGGGGAAAGAGTGATGGTTGCTCTGCTCAGTGTTGAATGCTGACACTATCCAGATGGTCTCAGGCAGATGTGCACAGAAAAAAACAGGACACTGCCCCCCTCAAGATAGGAAACAATGAACTCAGTATGTATGACAACACTACCAATTTCTGTCTTGTTTTTATCAGCAAGACCTCTGTGCCACTGAATTAACTAGAGTGATGGGAAAAACAGAGTGAGAATGTAAGTGTGGGAGGTATAAAGATTAAACGTTAACAGATGATGAAATCATATGAAGCCACAGCGAGGAGGGTCAGAGGCAGGTGTGCTAAACTGTGATGCCTGTGGTAGTTCTTCCCAAGTAAATATGAACTTTTAACAATCGCTTGCTATAATTGAATAATGCAGGAGTAGATTAGTCAATACCATTCATCACCAGCTTGGCAGAAACAGAAAGCATGGTTCCAGTTAGTAATGATAATGAGAAAACAAAGTCTTGATGTGTAAAATGAATTTCCCACTTTGAACAGGGGTAACATGCAATCATGAAAAATAAACCTCTGCAGTAACACACTGGTCCTCTTTGTGTGATCTGGACTGTTCCTATTTGGCCTTAGATAAAGCACAAAGTCAATGAAAAGTGTCATCTCTTAAGCCTATGCACTAGTAGACACCAGAACAAGACAAAACAACAAAAAATATGCAGTCTGCAAATGTATTTTATGCTGACCTCAGGCCAGTGTTTTTAGTTGTATGTCAATCATTTTTTCATCATGTTTGTGGATACATAATTTGTGATAATTTTTGCATTGCAGTTGTGATTAGTTCTTGAAAGTTTCTACTCTATGCATCCTGTGGAGCTTTTATAGCCTCACAAATATAGTTGATGGAAATTAACTTGATTCTTATGAAGAAAGAGGCCTATCATCCCCATGTAGAGACATCTCTTCTCTTTGAACCCTTTTCTGCGGCCTCCCCTCATCTCTCTATCTTCCTGATCTTCCCTTTTTCTCTTTGGTAAAAACTGGACTCCAGCTGTGTGCAGCTGCTTTACAGGGACTGACGCCATGTTGCAAACTCCTATTCTACCGTTCAGCTAGTCCTCCAGCCTGCTGTGAGGTTGACATCCTTGTAAGTTCACTTCCTGGATTTAAAGTTCACTGAAAAAGGACCAGGGTGTTACGGATTAATTATATGCGCTGCACACCAGGTTTGTCTGTCTGCAGGAGCATATTTAGAATAAATGAAAACCTTGCACCTAGAGTGTTTTTCAAAAATGTGCAAGAGCACACAAAGCGGGGCAGTGCTGACACAAAGAAAATCTTATATGAAAAAGTGTATACTGCAGGGATCACTAAGCTGTCGCACGCGTACCAGCTCACACATTAAAAGATATTGTGGATAGATGTTTGTTGTTGGCTGTGTAATGTCTGTGTTCTCTATGGAACCTAAACACATCCTGACTCTTCAATCATTTTATTATCAAAGTAACATAGAGTGTTATCATCACAGCACACACTAGCACATAGGTCCCAGGATGACAGTGCTCAGACTGCTTCTGTCATTTTAACAAATGGTGCCATCACAAAAGGAAGTGAAGCTATCATCACAGCCTCCTCACTACTACTGGATATTTGTCTTTATAAGTGGAAACTAAAGGATTCTCATCACTACGGGATGGCTGTCTTTTAAAATGGAAACTACAGGTAGGTGTACTTTTTGATCAGCCTGGGTCCCGGGTACAATCACTGTCACAGAGAAGTCTCAAATGAAATGGTTGCGTTGCTGTGTTAGTTGAAGTTCAAATTTAGCTTAAAATTTCCTTTTTGACTTTGGTAGGTTAACAATAGCTTTATTTATTTATTTCTTTAAATTTCTTTTATTTAGTTATTTATTTATTTATTTACTAAGAACGGTAAGCATGGTTTTCCAAGGATTATGCATGTGGGTACATACCAATTCAAAAATGCGATACAGGTTTGCAAGGTATTTTGAGTCTAAACACAATCTTAAACTTCTTTGGTGTGCATCCGATCTAATTCAAGTTTGATAATTACAATATTTTTCAAACTTGTTTTGGTTTTCAGCCACTGGGTTGATTAATTAATGGGTGAGAAATCCTAACATTAAGAATTGCAGGTCTTGTGCTCCATTTTCTCTGCCCAAACCACTTATAAAAATATATCCTTCAGAGCTGTGACTTGTGCAGTTCATTGGATTGTTGTTCTCTTCTGACTTAAAAAATAAAAACAACACACAAGTTAATATGTTTCTCTGCTAAAATAAAACTGACAGTAATTGTCCAGCCCTTGTCACCATGGAGGGTTGTGTCATGAAGGGGATCCAGTGTAAAACTCTGCCAAATTGCCAATGTGGATTAATGCATCGTGGCGACCCCTTGGGGAGAATGCAAGAGAGCAGCTGAAAGGTACACTTAATTGTCCAAGTGTCTCAGCCTCAGGCTCTGTCATTTCAGTGAAGAACCACTTTTTTACCCAGCACAGTTGCTTTTTGTTTATAGTTATCATTTGAAAAGAGGGGTCCCATTCCTATCAAAAAAATTGATATGCTAGACTAGCCAGCCATCTCTGTTTTGCCTAGAGAACCCAGACAGTCTCTGCAACCCTGGCATGTTCTGCCATATTCACAGTCTTTTAAAAAATCACATAATAAGATTTTAATGACTGATTTATTATAGTTACAAAATTCAAAATACAGAGTGAGAGGATGACATGTTTACACTAGGATTAAAACATCTGCTGGCATTATGCGGATATATTTACAATAAATCTGTTTTTATTTCTCTTTTTAACCCCAAAACATCAACATTATGACAACATAAGAAACACTAACTATATCATAAATCAATGCAAACAATAAAATACTACTTAGTAACAATATCAAAATGTTAAGTGTGCTAATGAACCTGAAAAGGATACACTATTACCATTCTGTCCTTCTGTGTTAATGGTAGAACCAAGGCCATAGAGTGACTGGACTTGCTTCCTGCTGACACCATTGTCCATACCAGGGAGAATTGATTTACCATGAAAGCTGAATGATGTGAAGGGACTGCTGGCCCTCTGATGTCAGCACTCTGTCATCTCTCTCTAACGCTGCATTTTCTTTGTCATTCACCATTCTCATTTCTGCCATAATTCCTAATTTTCTCCTCTGGTTCTCTTTTTCTGTTCTCTTGGCTTTCCTCAGGTTCTTGGTTCTCTTTTTTATCAAGTCTGTACCACTTTAGTTGTATCATTTACTTATTATATATTATTCAATAAAGTCAATTTGTAGATTAAGACCTTCTTAGTATCAATAATCGTATTAATTGAACAGATACAATAATATTGCTTACATGTCATTTCCCTTCTCTAGGTGATAATATAGAAGTACTTTTTGCATATCATTTGGTATTATGTTTAATAGTACTCAGAATCATTAAGGTTGTGTAAAGGGTCGGGTCTGGGAAGTCCTTAACTGACAATGCATGGTACAAAAATTCACACGAGAAAAGCAAAAGATGGATTGTGATCATGATGCTAGGCTGCCCTCTTTTTCTCTCTTTCTTTCTATAGCAGCAGAGTAGGTGATCACATGATAAGATCATCATGCTAAATATGAGTCAGATTTCTACAGATGTCATATTCTTTACATCATTTACATAACTTCACACAGGTGATAGTGATAGTCTATTTGGAAGAACATGCTATAATTTTTATTGTAAAATTTTTTGTGAAGAGTTGACGGTATTTGATTTGAGCAAAAAAACAAACAAAAAAGTACTCATATTTTGATGTAAGAGAAAACAGGTTATCTTTTGCTGGACTAAGATGTCAGTATCTGGGATATGTAAATAGTTGTGAGAAATTTTGTAAGTTTTAAATTTTGTTAGTGGAGTTCCATGTAAATAACTCGACAAAGTGTGTCTTTACCAATTCATCACCTATGAGTCACTATATTTTTATTTATTTATTTTTGAATTGTTATTTTTTAATTAATTAAGATTTGCACACAAATGTTCACAAAAATAAATAATTACATAAAAGTTACTCTGTTCTCTGTTCTCTACTCCTGTCCACTTTCACCCTCTTCATTGCTCCATCTTTCCATAAACATTAAAACCATATATCACAGGGATCAAACTCGGTGTGTGAGAGGCAGCAAAGAGCTGATTTAGTGCTGGGTTTCCTCTGTGTCTGCGAGTTTTATGACTGGGGTCGAGGGCCACGGACACAGGGATACATTTCTGACAAGGTCTCTCTTTGACTACTGGTATTCTTGCCACTTTTCATGCCTTCTCACTGCGCTTGACCTCACTGAATTGCAAGGCCACATGTTAATGCCACTATTGACTTAAACAGCTGAGTTCCAGAAGATGTTGGATCCAATGTTCTCCAGCTGCTACTGTGGTTAAAAGATGGCTATATTTATTATTTAGTGGGCTGTCATAATGTTGCAACATTATTTCCAAATGTACCGGCAATTACAGGTCAACATTATGAAAATTTTGAAATGCTTTCTGTATGTGACAAACAGGTCATCTCCTTAAGATGTCTCTTTTTAGAACTACAGTAAGTAAACTTTTACTGGGAGATTGATCCTCCTCCCCTTGTTTTTTTATTATCATGTTTTTTTACATTTTTCAAGATGCTGCTGTATAATCATCTATTACATTTCTATTTCATCTTTACGACACTTTCTCCTACAGTAACAACCTCCTTTCTCCGACTAACAAAACAAAATTCTTCTCTATAATATTTTAAATTTCAGCATTTCTTTTCAATTAGTAAAATGTGGCTATGTATTTCTCTCTTTTTCTAAAAACCGAAGGGTAGCATGATTGTGTGCATGTATACAATATGCTACCATCTTTTCAGTGTGTAGTTACACCAGCAAATGTTCCAAATGGATCTGCTGTGTCAGTAACTCTTCCAGGAACAATCATAGGCTAGCCCATAACCAGTCTAGAAGGACAGCAATGACCCTGAATCATGATTTAACCAGTGGACACAACACTAGATCTGTGCTTGCACACATGAGAGTAGTTGTGCGTGAAGAGCTTTCTATCTATGATTTACTGTTTCTTTTACGCTTTCTCTCCTCCATTCCCCTTTTTTCTTAAGTATTTCCATGTTGGTGAAGGACAAATGAAGTTCTTCTCTGTATTTTCCTAAAGTTAGTCAGTTTGTCACAATTTGTCAGCCTTCGGTTAGTCATTTAAGCATCAGTCATATCATTCTCAGCGTAATAATATCTAAGAAGAAAATATGGAAACTTACATATAAGTGTAATGGCTTGTTAAATGTATTTTGTTGAAAAAATATAAATGTTACACGCTTCACATACGTGTAATCTGTTTATACAGTCAAAATGCATTAGTTTAAAGAATTTCATATAATGTTTGTTAGCATGGACAATAACAGTCCAAAATGTAGACTTGATGCTATGAATCTAGCTGTTGACTGTCTTGCAGACGACTGTGTCTTATGGCTCTGCTGTAATGTTTCTACTTTGTTTCATCTCCTCTCACATAATCACATAAGGGAAGGGAAGCTATTTATTTTTGTGTTAATTCTGCCTGACATTTACAATTACCACTGTGTTTGGTTGCAGCCAGGCCTGCTTGAATAGGGCTGTTGACTGTCAAACTTGGTTAGGTCTCCTTAGATCACACCCCGTCTTTCATGGGGACCTTATTGTTTTTGTGTGTGTGGAGGAGGGAAGTATGTGTGTAGAAATCCTTACTCCTAAGTGTGATCTTTATTCTATTCTATCTTAGTTGTAAATGAATGTTATTGAGTGCACTAGTAACTGTGGAAAAGGTAGAACTGTTTGTCACTAGAACTACAGGGGGTCACTGTATAACTGTATACCTGCCAGTGGGTAAAATTTAGTCACTAGTAATATTTTTTATCGCCAAGGTCTCCAGTTCTTTTATTTATGTGTACTGCACATGCTGAATGATATCTACAGTGCATAGTGCATAATCCCTAGTTTCGAGGTTTCAAAACACTTAAAAAAGAAAATAAAATAGTGGATAAAAGAAAAGAAATAATATTTAAAAACATACAGATAAATCACAACAGAAAAAAACAGGGATCATAAAGCATTTGGGTATAAAATAAATCTTATAATGTGCCTTAATCAGAAGTTTAGTATCAAGCTTTTGCACTGCACAATTAGAACATTTAGTACATGATTTACATTCATATTTTCTTTATCTAATTTATACTGAGTTAGCTTATGAGTTATGGCATAAATCTATAACATACAGCATTTGGCAAATGCATTAAAAAATTAAAAATAAGAAGAAAATACATGTGTTCCTGACGTATATATTTTATCTGCTGGTGTTTATAAGTATAAATGGCCAAATGACTTTATCTGATTTTCAACACATTTAGGTAAAGTTAAAGACTGAAAAAAGTTTGTATAGATTATTAATAAAAGCTGCACAAATGTTTTAACCATTGGTGTTTTGGGGTTGTTTTTTTTTGTTTAGTGGAGGATTTTTCAGAGGAATTCTTCCATTCATGTCAACACACGCACCTGTATATTTGTAGTCCCAGTGAGAATCGGCAAAAGACCGGATGCTGCTCATTGCTTCAGTGAGAAATGATAAAACCTTCCCTCTTCTGATGCTTGTCATAAAAAAAGAGACATTAACAAGCTATGCAGTATCAGCTGGCTTGTCATGCTCTCTGATTCTGACTTCCTCTCCAGTTACAGCTGTCCATGCAGTTCAGGGAAGTGGCTGCAATAATGCACTAATGACATGAACAGTTAGCAGGGGACAGACAGACAGACAGACTCTTGGGGACTGTCAGACATGTCTGTATTGATTTGGTAATATGAAACTTTTCCTAATGGAGGCATTATATTGTTAATATGTTATTATTGCAGGCCACTGGAGGAACAAACCTAACATTCAGGGGCAATGAAAGCCTTTTTGCTTCAGTGAGCATGTCTGAATAAACATATACTTGTACATGGATGTAAAAAATATATAGTTCATATATAGTAGCTTATAAGTAATATTGATTTCATTTATTTGTGAGCTTAATTTTAATTTAAATATAAAATGCCCATGGGCAACATGAAAATCAAAGAAGGGAAAACTTCCACCTGGACACCTCCTAGGTGAGGTGTTTTGGGCTTGTTCTACTGGAAGGAAATCCCCATTAAATGGGGAGAAATTGAAGAAAGTGCATCTCTCAACTGGCCTGGGAATTACCCTCACAAAACCTGGGGGTGGTGACCAGAAGGATCTGGGCAACCTTGCTTAGACTGCCCTAGCAACTTAGTGCCCCATGAGTTGCATAAAACACATGAATAGACGCTCCAAACAGTGTTCTGCATCATTTAAAAATGTAAATAAACAAAGAAAAAAACATTTAGTAAAGGGTGAAACAGAAGCACAAATGCAAGACAAAACTGTGAAAAGGAAAACCTGAAATAGGCCAAATTGGCAGATGAGACACAGACAGGCTCATGCACAGAGATGCACACTCACTCGGGGCACTTTGCCTACTTTCCCTTATAGCAGCCCTATGGTTATCAAAACCCTTGTAACAATGTGATGGTCTGCTAGCACCCCAGCCTCTTTAGATGGAAAATATGAGGATATATATCCCACTAAAGGTCCAGTTTGATCAAATGCATTCCGCACACTTTCCTTTTGCTGTTCCTTCTATTCTACCCCTGCCTTCCATCTTAAATGGAAGGTGGCAACATCCAGAGGAATATTTTTATTTTATTAAGAAGATTCGTTTGGATAACCTGGTCTTCATCAAACCTGTAAGCCCCAGTAACAAAATACCTCAAAGGATGATCACTTCATCCAATTGGAAAGTCCGTATTCCTTTCTCATTCTGGTCAACAGAATATGAACTGTTCCCAAACTGACATCATAAGATGGAAGAATATTGTCAGTGTTGAGGAATATTAATGTAAGGTGGACGGTGTGAGCAAGGGTCATCGACATTTGGTTGCCATTAAGACTCTACACAGGTCTTTGTGACATTGTAATGGATTTTTTGTTGCAAAGAGGATACACATTTTCACAAGCTGGATGCTTTGATCCCTCATATATATAGCCAAATAAATATGAGGTGTGGCAACATAATAAACGAGACAGGAAAAATAAAAGACTTCAAATTAATATTTGGTGTTTTAATCTTAAAAACAAAGTTTTGATTATGTTATTACTTGGGGCAAACCTGGACAGGTTGTCAGTCCATGTCTTTGGACTGTGGGAGGAAGCCAGAGTACCCAGAAAGAACCCACATAGGCAAACGGAGAATAGGCAAGGTCCACACAGAAAGGCCCCAGCTAGCAGGTGGATTCAAACCCAGGATCCTCTTGCTGTAAGGTGACAGTGCTTATCACGGCACCACCATGGTAAATTTTTATGGACTGGATTTAATTATTCTCATAGTATTATACACCTAGAAAACATGCTCTTTGGGGTTCTCTTAAC
>VUQH01000534.1:0-12549 GCA_015106775.1 Etroplus canarensis | reverse complement strand
GGTCCCCTCTTCTTCTTTTTCTTTTGGCTGCTCCCGTTAGGGGTCGTCACAGCAGATCATCTGCCTCCATCTCATCCTATTCCTTGTATCCTCTTCCCTCACACCAACCCTCTGCATGTCCTCCTTCACTACATCCATCGATCTTCTCTGTGGTCTTCCTCTTCTCCTCCTGCCTGGCAGCTCCATCCTCAACATCCTTTGTCTGATTTATCCACTATCCCTCCTCTGGACATGTCGATGGACTGTGACAATGGTTTTCCAAAGTACTCCTGCGCCCAGGTGGCTGCATTTGTCACAGTACAGTTGCTGCATTTATCAGGGGTTTCCCAACCTTGCCTGTTACTGAGTGCTAAGCTGTCTCTGAATTTTCTGAATCTTTTCACAATATTATTCACCGTAGATGCTGAAAGGCCTATATTCTCTGCAGTCTTACGTCAGTGTTCTTTTTGAACAGACTAACAATTCTTTCGCAGATTTTGGCACAACAGCTACAACCCATCCTTGCTTTCCAATAGAGCTGTTGATGATGCTACTTTTATACCCAGTCATGATACCTCACCTGCTCCCAATTAGCCTTTCCTAATGTGGAGACTTCCAAACTGCTGTTGCTTCCAGAAGGAGTCCAGAAAGATTTCTTTACCTCATTTTGTAGTAGAAAAAAACAAGGCCTCCCAGTAATTGAGGTATTACTAGAGACCCATGGATTGGAGCGATCATTACACCACTACTAACCTAGTAAAGTGATACATTAGTTTCAGGAATAAATAAAGCCAAAGCCAACTCCTGTCCTGTCTCAGTCAATTTCATGTGTGTGTTTACAAGTATGACAGAGCACCCGTCCTGCGGATGTCTTCCAAAACGGACCATTTTTAACCAATACCTCATTTATTCTTGAATTAGCAATACTTATTAAATAAAATGTTTAATGATGTAGGATTAGAGAATCACTGCAGATCCAGCTCCACCTAGCACGATAATGTGGTTGACCATGTCTGATGCGATGGAAGTTACCAGCATGGAGTAAATAATTTAGTAAAGATATCATCTTGCAGATTTTGTTTCAATTTTCCCCTCCTAAGGTGGTCCACACAGGAGAGAAGCCTTTCAGCTGCGACACCTGCGGGAAATGTTTTAGCAACACAGGCAACTTGAACCGACACCAGCGCATCCACACGGGGGAGAAGCCGTTCAGCTGCGACACATGCGGACGGAGCTTCAATCAGGGCAACAGCCTGAAGGCGCACCAGCAGATTCACACCGGGGAGAAACAGTTCATGTGCGACAAGTGTGGGAAGAGTTTCTCCTACCTAAGAAACCTCAAGGACCACAAGTGCTTCTACATCTGAACTTGATCTGTGATGCGCCGTCCACTCTGGTGGCCGTAAGCCCGTGTCAGCTTGTCTGTAACTGCTGAGAAACAAATATGTGAACAGATTGTGGAAAATAAACGAGTTGGTTTGCACTGAATGAAGCTGGCTTTCTCAGATTTGCTCTGTCACTGCTAAGAAGGTCATGCAGTGTGGAATTTGTAACAGTGAAAAATTAATATAGAGATAGTTACGGCATCTGTTAGGCTGCTCCCTTGTATTTTCCCCAAGGAGTTGCAACAGTGGGTTAATCCGCTTTGGTAATTTGGTAGAGGTTTTATGCCAGATGCCCTTCCTGACGCAACCCTCCATGTTGAGTGGGGGCTTTGGTGCCAGCCTGGAATCGAATCAGGGACTATTTGATTGTAAGCTAAATTTGTAAACCACTACACTATGGAGACACTACAACATCTATCTGTAAGAGTAGCTGAAAAATTATGTTTCCAAAATATAACGTTATGACTAAAGGTAAAGACACAGGCAGAGCGAGTTTCAGCTCTTTATATGAATGCCTTCGTAAGCAGAAGTAAGGAAAGTTAAGGAAACTGGTTTTATCCTCTTAACAGATTTTCTAACATCATGGTTGGTGTTAATTCAAGGAAACAGCTGATGCTTATTAAAGCCGAGCTGTTTTGCAGCTGTTGGATTATGGTTTTACCCTTTGGTAGTAATTTCTTAACAGTCACAGGTGTTTCCCAGGACTGGTTGGAAGCTTCAGCTTAGCGTGACATTTCAAAGTTGTTGCTGATGTGGTTGGTATTCCAAATTTCTGTTTTGACTCAGCGGGCACATTTTGAAGTAAAAAGTGTTGGTTTTTTTCCTTTTTCTGTCAGAATTTGTACCGACTGGATCACAAAACTCCTCTGTAGCGGTAGTGATGAGGATAGGCTGTGTTTACGGTCAGTCACGTGCAGCGCAGACAACTTTTCACACTAGTGAAAGCAAGCGACATTCTAAGTTGAAAACTGTTCATTCTTGGAGGCACGAAGAAAAATACCAGCCACAACTGCAGTTCTGGCAAGAGCACTTCAATCAAAATAGAATTTTTATTGCATCTGGCAGTAATTTGTATTTGGTGCTACGGCTCGGTTTTGGGAATTCTCACCCCTTCCATGTACTTACGTGGAAAGCCTAAAGGCAGGCAGCTTGATTCTGTGGCCTGTTGGAAATATTGTTTTGCTCAGTTTAGCAGAATCCCACAGGCAGCTGTTGATTTATAGTCCTCATCTGAGCTTTAAAATCTATCAAAGTGTCATCTCATTTTGTTGTGTGTACCCTTTTTCAGGATTTTAAACAATAAGGCTGATATTTATAATGGTGCAACCTAAGGAGTGCTTTCATTTCTATTTTTTCTTTTACACATCACAGATGATCCTTGTTAGAAATACTCTTTTGCTTGTTTATCAAGGCCATGAGAAAGGCACAAAGTGTATCATTGTAACCCCTTAGTATTGCTCACTCATTGTTGGAGGCCAGAAGCTACTTCCCTAAGGGAGTTGCTTTCCTATGAAAGGGAATGTCTCCAGATTAGTTTGAAGGCCACAAATATCATGCGATATCAAACACCCAATTAACGCAGACGACTCCCAGACATTCCTTCTTTCAGGGAGAGAGATAAAAGGAGGGCTTTTCCAGTTCACTTCTGTGTGTACTCTGTACATGTGTAACTGTACTCCACCGATGAACAGGTAAATTATGTGATCGTTCATTTGACCTGCCTAATGAGTATTTCTGCGTTTAATATGGGAATTTTTCTAATAATCCTTAATCCATAAATGCCTTGTATGCATACAGAGAACTGGTGTGCTGAGAACATAATGGATACTGAAACTTTTATTTTATGAAAAATATTTAATCTTTAACTTCTCTTGTGGAGAGGATATTTATCTCAACTTTGTGACCGAATTAAAATGATAAACATTGAAATGTGTGTGTTTGTTTTGTCTTTCACAATGCATCTATCCATCCGCTCAATCGCTTATCCTGGAGTCTGTCCCAGCTGTCTTAAGGCAAGAGACAGGGATACACCCCGGAGAAGTTGTTCGTCTATAGCAGAGCTAACACAGACAGACAACTGTTAACACTCAGGTTAACTGGTGATAGGTGTAAATATAACATTTATGTCTTTGGACTGTGGGAGGAGGCCAGAGTAGCTGGTGAGAACATGCAAACACACAGAAAGGCCCCCGCTGGCTGGTGAATTCAAACTCAGGACCTTCTTGCTATGAGGCGACAGTGCAAACCACTGCACCCCTGTGCTTGAGAGGTTCATTAAGCATGTCCCAGAGATAAATCAGCCCCACCATCAAGTTTGTGATGGTTGTGGGATTCCTGCTGGTGGTGGTGGTGGTGGTGGTGGTGCTGGCGTTGACTTATCTGACAGACAGATAATGCTAATGTTTCTCAAAGTTTCTCATTGTCCTCTGATCTGGTTAGACTTTAAGCTCAATTTCTAGAGGTTTATAAGGCTTTTGAATGGGTGGAGGTGTGCGTGATCTAGCTCCTGTCAGAGTGAGCTGAGAATGCAACATTTCAAGGCTTTTTTTTTTAGCAGAACTCTTTGGAGGTTGTGGGGGAGAGTGAAGCATCTAATTGCAGCTCAGCCTCATTTCTTTAAGATAAATCAATCCTTCAAGGCCCTGAAAGATGATTGTTGCCCAGATTTGTGAACTCTACGAACATGCTCGTGGAAACTTTACCCTGAAAGTTAAATTCCAAACTGGTTTTTTAAGTCTTAAGTCATACTGACAAAATGCGAAGCTCCAGTGCACTGACCATGGGCTTCACCAGTCTGAGAGCACCTCCTAATTCATGATGTAAGTAGATGTTTGAAATGTAGAAGACAGGAAAAAAGGAAACGTTACTATCAAACTATATAGTTAGGTTCATAGGTTTTGTTTTTTGGTTGTAATTTTGCATCTGTAGACCACAACAGTGGATTTTAAATCAAACAGTCAAGATGTGAGCGAAGTGCTGACTCTAGCTTTAATTCAAGACAGAAGAACTGCCTTAACTGTTCAGGAATTACAGCAATTTTTATACACAGTCCTCCCATTTTCTGAGGCTCAAAAATAATGGGACAATTAATAGACAGGAAGTTTCATGGCAAATTGAGTCCTGTTCCCTTGTTATTCCATAGCAAACTAAGCAGATAAAAGATTTGGAGTTGGTTCGAAGTGTTGAATGTGGTAGCTGTTCACTGAAACTCTCAATATGCCAACCAGAGAGATGTTGATGCAAGAAGGAGGCCATTATTAGGCTGAAAAACCAAATTAAACCTATTAAAGAGAACACAAAAACTTTAGGCATGCCACAAAAACAGCAACTCTGGCCAGTTCAGCAACACAAAAAGGCCTAGAAGACCACAGAAGACGGTTAATGTGGATGGTTGCAGACTTCTTTATTTGGTTCAGAAAAACCCTTCGCATCTAGCCAAGCCAAGAACAAGGTAGGTGTATCATTTTCAACGTCTACAATCAAGAGACATTTCATGAATGTAAATACGAGGGTTTACAACAAGGTGCAAACCACTGGTTACACTGAAAAACAAGAGGGCCAGATTTGATTTTGCCAGAAAATATGCAAAAGAGTCTGCACAATTCAGGAAAAAAAAAAGCTCTTTGGATGGATCAAACCCATATTACCAGAATGATGTGAATAGAAAAGTAAGGAGAAGAAGAGGAACAACTCCTGATCTGAAGCGCACCACATCATCTGTCAAACATGGTGGAGGCAATGTGACATGTATAGCTGCCAATGAAACCAGGCCACTAGTATTTATCGGATGATGTGACCGCTGACAGAAATAGAATGAATTCTGAAGTGTACAGGGCTAAAGTGTTTGGGGTGGGACATCACAGCCAAGGAAGGAAAGACCTGGACAAGAAAGGCAAACGACAGGCTCAGCTGGAAGCCTGAAGTGGAGGGCTATATCTTGCAATGAATGGCGACAGCCTAACTGAACTGAACTGAACAGGGCTATACTCTCTGCTCAGACTGAACCAAAAGCTGCAAAAGTGATTGGATGGCTCTTCACAGTGCATATGCGATGACCCAAATCACCCAAACTGCACTGCAAAAGCAAAAGAGTTTCTCAAGGCAACTAGGCTGGATTATTGGCCAAGTCAATCACCTGATCTCAACTCAGTAGAGCAGCTTTTCAGTTACCAAAGACAAAACTGAAGGCGGAGAGACCCACTAACAAGCCACAGTTGAAGCTTGTTAGTGGGTTAGTGGCTGGCAAAGTATCTCAAGGGAGGAAACACAGCACCTGATTAAGCACATGGGTTTTATACTTAAGGCAGTTACTGACTGGATTTTCATACAAATATATATGTGTGTGTTAGTATGTCCCTTTACTTTTGAGCATCTGAAAATGAAGTATTTTTAAAAATGGCTGTAATTCCTAAATTATTAATGCAGTTCTTTTGTCAGTCCCCTTGAATTAAAGCTGAAAGTCTGTACTTTGATCACATTTTTACTGTTTCATTTAAAATCCACTGTGGCAGTGTACAGAGGTAACATTACAGCAAAATGTATCACTGCCCAAAACTTGAGGACCTAACTGTATGTAAGACTCAAACGCTGCCTTGTTTTACTAATTTAGGTCCTGTTCGTGTTTCTAAAAGTCAATCTGCCCTGCTTTAAATTTACACTAATGTAATATGTTAATTCATTTATTGTTATAGTATTTATGCTGCCAGGATGTTCCAAGGCTTGTTTGTGTTTATCAAACCTCACCATCACCAGGAGGGGTTGATTTGTCTTTACTCTCACCTCTTCACCAACAGATGGCGCTACAAACCAATATAAAAGCTCTGATCCAGAGAGGTTGCTGCTTGAATGCCATTTATTTCTCCTCAATGCTCTACAGTAGGTCAAAAGTTCATTTTAGTCTCTATTTAGCCTTTTTGATGGGGAAATAATTTTCAGTTTTTTTCCCCTAAATGATGTGTTCTGGGTTTGTGCTCTATCTTGCAGGTTTAATTGCAGTCAAAGACTGCCAAATAAAATTTAATTCATTAACCCTTAGGGAGAGTTGAACAGAGGCTTTATTAGCTAGATGAGTTTGTTTTTAGATTTTACAGACAAAACCCGCACCTTCACCCTGTCACAGCACATTAGTACAAACTGCTGTGACTGCAAACTTTAGTGAGGAAACCACAGTTTTTCACCTCTTCCCTAATGGCTGTTCTACATTGTTTTATCTGTCCCTCCTTATAGGTCCATGTAAATGACATCAGTGTGCATATTTAGCAGCTGGTTATGAGCTGCCTGCTGAACTGACTGTCTGGCTGCATGGCTGACTGAACAGCCAGAGGGGCCTTACAGTAGGTCAGACTGGCTGTAATCCCTTCCAGATTACAGTCCAGGCCATCCTGGGAGGAAGTGTGGGGGATTGGCAGAGACAACAGTCGTTACAGCTGGCTTCCTGCCAAACAGAAGATGAAGAGAGTCTGTATGTGCTTTAGTATCCATGTGAGAGCTAGGATGATTCTTTTAAAAGACATTATTTCTTTAGTTATACTCAAATGTAAATGAGGCTGATATATACCCAAAAACTATTTCTAGGTAGTTCTTTTCAAATATAAAATATTTTCTGTCACATATATGTCTGATGTAATAAGACATATTTTCTACAGTGTATTTTATGTATTTGCAACTGATTTTATTTTCATATTGCATGTTGTATTCATAGAACCATCATAAGCTGCTGGTATCTGAAGGCTGCAATATACACCCAGGGGTCACTTTATTAGGTATACCTCGCTTGTACCTCTCCTTTTGCCTTCACAACTGCTTTAATTCTTTGTGGCATAGATTCAGCAAGGTGCTGGAAACATCCCTCAGGCATTTACATGACAGTATCACACATTTGCTGCAGATTTGCCAGTTGCACATCCATGAAGTGAATCTCCCATTCCACCTGCAGTATCTCTCCTCCAGACACCACAGGTGAAGCAGCCTGTCACTGATGGAGCTGCTCAGTGATGTTACTGTGTGATGCATGGGGTGGGAGCTGTTGTCCATCAGAGATGTCAGCTTAGCTAGCATTCTCCTCTCTCCCACTACCTGCACAGGCTCGAGGGGGCACCCCAGGGCAGAACTGGCCTTCTTAATTAGTTTATCAAGTATCTTCCTGTCAGCAGCTGAGACGCTGCCGTCCAGCAAACCACATCGTAAAAAGATAGCTGATGCCACCACAGAGTCAGAAAAGGTCTTCAGGAGTGCACTCCAAAAGGCCTTAGTCCCCTCAACAGATACAGTCTGCTCTGGCCCTTCTTATAGAGTACACTTCTGTTACGTGACCAATCCAGTACCCAGGTACTTATAAGCATCCTTTCACTGGATATTCACCGTTTGTCTTACCTGCATCGACGTGGAGGCCGTTCCACTCTATTCTCGATTATCCCTGTTTGTAATGAGGCCGGCAATCGCAGAGTTATCAGAGAACTTCTGCAGATGACAGTTTGCTGAATGATACATGGAGTCTGCAGTGTAGAGGGCGAAGAGGAACGGAGCCAAAATTTTTCCCTGCGGGGCCCCCGTGCTGCAGACCACCATGTCAGACACACATCCCCGTGTCCTCACATGCTGTGGTTGGTTGGTGAGGTAGTCCAGAATCCATGATGAGAGATGGTGATCCACTCCCAAGAGCTCCAGCTTGTCCCTCAGGAGTGCAGGTTGTATGGTACTGAAAGCACTTGATAAAAAATGTCTAAGAAAGTGACTCTCACGATGCTCCCAGGCATTTATAGGCATTTTAGTACCACATTCAACTTGACTGAGCTCTTTAGATAGACCAATTTTTTCACAAATGTTTGTAAAGGCAGACTGCATGGCTAGGTGCTTGATTTTATACACCTGTGGAAATGGGACTAAATGATTAAGAGGCGCGGCCCAACACTTTTGTAAATGTAGCAGAAGAAGGCATCAGTGGCCTTCCCAAATTCCTCAGAGGAAACCATGATTACAACTTCATAAAATGTATTTAAACACAGATGACAAATACCCTCTATGACTGTGGGTATCATTCCATCTTTGTAAGAACACTGTTTTTAACAGTGAGTCTCAGCACTCAGGGGGGTAAATTTATGGGTCAGTTCCTGGTTTTTGGGTTAACATTAGAAGTAGGCTAAGGACTAGACTTATGAATGATGGGTGTGATGGTTTTGATGCCCTCAGGGTCAGCATGAGTCACTGCCTGGATCAATCCTTGCTGACGTGCTCAGAGCAGCACAAATCATTAGCTGTTATGTCTGTGCACACACACACACACACACACACACACACATACAAAAACCTTCACTCCTAAACCAAAGCACACTCACCCACCACCACCAACTCTTCCCTTGCCCATTAGATATATTGACAGTTCCACATCCAGTATTTTTTTTCTCTCTAATTGGTTTATGCACAGCTGACCGAGCAGCGATGCCAATGCTGTCGGTGTACTTTGTGACACTGTGTTCAGTACAGACTCCACAATCCGTGGAAATATGGACTGCTGCTCTGGGTGTTCTTTCCAGCATTGATTCTTGTGCAGTTTCAGCAGTAGCACACAGGTCTCCTGGTAAATGCCCTTCTCTGCCTCTGTTCACAGAGGGATGCCAGTGGATGTGCTCGCACCTTTTTCTTATAGTATCAGGCCCTCACTCTGCAGTGACTCAGGTCACTGAATATTTTAGCCGTAACCAGGAAGTAGGAGTGTGAGGAAAGGATGAGGCCCTGGGTTCGATCCAACAGGTCCAGATCAGTTCAGGTAAGACTTATGTTTCTAATTTGTAGTTTGAAGACAGCTTAGACTTCAAAGGTGTCTTTAACTGCTTTAAATATTAGATATACCTAGTTAAACCAAATGTAGTCCAATGCACCAGTCCTAAAAAAACACTTTTTGTATTTACAGCCACCAGCCACTTTATAAGCTACATTGGTTCAACTGCTCATTAACACAACTATCTAATCAGACAATCATATGGAAGCAACTCAGTGCATTTAGGCATGTAAACGTGGTCAAGACAACCTGCTGAAGTTCAAACTGAGCAACAGAATTTGGGGAAAAAAGGCGATTTAAGTGACTTTGAACATGACATGGCTGTTGGTCCTTGAAATACTTCATAAATGGCTGATCTGCTCAGATTTTCCTGCACAGTGTTCTCTAGGGTTTACAAAGAATGGTCTGAGAAAGACAAAAATATCCAGTGACCAGCAGTGTCAGAGGAGAAGATCCAGGCTGCTTCAAGCTAATAGGAAGGCAACAGAAAGTCAAATAATATTTGTTACACTCAAAGTATGCAGAAGAGCATCTCTGAATAAAAAACACATCACACCTTGAAGCAGATGTACTACAGCAGCAGAAGACCACACCGGGTGCCACTCCTGTCAGCAAAGAACAGGAAACTGAGGCTACAGTTTGCGGGGCTCACCAAAACTGGACAACAGAAGACTGGAAAAACGTGGCTTGGTCTGAGAAGTATTGATTTCTGCTGCAGCATTTGGATGATGGATCAGAATTTGGCGTGGACAACTTGAAAGCATGGATCCATCCTGCCTTGCATTAGTATTTCAGGTTGGTGGTGTAATGGTGTGGAGGTTATTTTCTTGGCACACTTTGGGTCCCTCAGGACCAACTGAGCCTTGTTTAAATGTCACATCCTGCCTGGTTATTGTTGCTGGCCATGTCCATCCCTTTATGACCACAGTTTATGGCTGCTTCCAGCAGGATAAGCACCATGTCACAAAGCTCAGATCATCTCAGTCTGATTTCTTGGACATCAGAGTTCACTGTGCTCAAATGGCTTCCACAGTCGCCAAATCTCAATCCAATAGAGCACCTTTGAGATGTGATAGAATGTTAGATTTGCATCATGGATTGAAAAATCTGCAGCAACTGCATGATGTTATACGAACCAAAATATCTGAGTAATGTTTCCAGCACCTTACTGAATTTATGCCACAAAGAATTAAGACAGTTTTGAAACTTTGGCAAAAAAGGGTCCAACCTGGTACTAGCGATGTGTATTTAATGAAGTAGCTAATGAGTATATGTATGCAGCACAATTTAAAAAAAAATGACAAATTACAGCCCCCAAATGATCATGCATTTCAATCGGAAGCTCTCTTGATACATTTTAACTATATGTTTATTGAACTTTTGACAACTTTAGGCAATCTACAGGAGAAGGTTACAGTATAAAAATTTAAACAACGGTTTAAATAAAAGAAAGGGAAGATAGGTAACATAAAAAATAAAAACAAAATAGAAAAAGTAATCCCTTAATTCTGGCCTCATACGCATACACTGGCAGACAAGGACCATACTGAAGTTTATAGTTTCAAAGGAAAACAGAAACACTAGACACTGAATGACAAAAAAATATTACAATGGTACGGCACTCCCTTAAACCACTGCACCAAAAACTGAATGTTACATCCTTCATGCATGAAAGGATTTACTGCGGGACATTTGCATTAGCTTTACTTTAGTTTATTTAAAATAGGTGTTTAGGCACTTGCTGTGAACACAATGCAGCTCAGGAATAAAGCTGCTTAACTGAAACAAACAGCAGGAACCAGTTTTAAACACTGCGCACAGCCACAGTTTTCCCCTTCTGAGCAGATGAGCTCATTAGAACTTGAATTATACTGTTTGGTGCATATGTTTGGTGTTTTCATGTTTATTTCATGAGTTACCATAAAAGTTTTGTTTGAATTCTGCTTCAGACATCTTTTCTTATTATCTCTGCTGCAAGTGAGCCCATTCAAAATGGAAGCAGAATCCGTGTGTAACTGTAGGGGCTTTGATCAAATCAACATGATATTAGAAAAAATATATGACTAAAAATGGTGTCAAAGTGTTCAGTGGAGTTCACTGGAGAGACGAGCGCGACATATCCTCTGAAGATGTTTGAGTCAAGGGTTTAGGATGGTTTGGTTTATCTTGGAGGCATCATAGCATGCTAAACTCTGGGTCTCATATAAATTGCTCAGAGCTTCCATTTAAAGTTTGGTTTGATATTTGTGCATATGTGAAGTTTTTTTAACTATAGAAATTAAAATAAAAGCTCTGGGCAATTCAAAGCCATCACTGTGGGAGAGTAAATGTCCTCTAAAACAAGTATTTAATCAATATGATGCTAGAGTGCACATGTTTTTTAAGTTTATACATTTTATGGACGCAAGTCTTGGGCCACATACACAATACACCTACAGGAGCTTTTATGACATCCCATTCTAAAACCACAGACAGGTTTTGGAGTTTGTCTGTGGGAATTTTTGCTCATTCATCCAGACCAGCATTTTGCAAGGTCAACCACTGATGTTGGACGAGAGAGCATGACTCACAATCTCCGTTCTAGTTTATTCCAAAGGTGCTGGATGGGGTTGAAGTCAGGGCTCTGCAGGCCGGTCAAGTTCTTCCACACTAAACTCATCCAGCTATGTCTTTATGGATCTTGCTTCGTGCACTCAGGTACAGTCATGCTGGAACAGAAAATGGACTCCCCCA
Source organism: Etroplus canarensis (assembly GCA_015106775.1). Lineage (NCBI taxonomy): Eukaryota > Metazoa > Chordata > Actinopteri > Cichliformes > Cichlidae > Etroplus > Etroplus canarensis. The sequence continues at coordinate 675 of VUQH01000534.1, read as the reverse complement.
AACTGTTCCCACAAAGTTGGAAATAAAGAACTGTCCAAAATATTTTGATAAGCTGAAGAATTAAGATTTTCCCTTCAATGGAACTAAGGGGCCCATAGTATTGGGTTGTTTTCCCTCCACCAAACTTTAAAGTGTCATGGTCCCTGAGCACAGAACTGACCCAGATGCAGGAGAGCAGGTTTAGCTGGTTTATTTAAAGAACACAAGGTGGAGGGCTGGGCTGAGGATTCCGGAGCGGTGGATCAGAGAGCGTGAGAGAGCAGCGGGGTCCTGAGGTGGCTGTTTCCTGTCCGCGGGTTGCCTGAGGGGGGAATTGGAAACGGTGGTTAGCGGGGTCCAGAAGAGAGGGGCAAGCAGGCTGAGGCGCACTAGTGCTGAGAACAAAACTGAGAAAGTCGTAGCTTAGATCTAGAGTTGCCGGAGGGCTTACATGGGTGAAGCAACAATCCAGCGTCGGCCTCTTGCTCCTCCGCTGGATAAATGATGCCGGGTGGAATCAGCTGACAGCTAGCAGGTGGGAGGAGGAGGCGTGGCCGGATCGCACAGCTGAAAGAGGTGAGAATAGTTAACAGTCCCCAGCCCAGCCCGACAGAGGAGGGAGAGAGAGAGCAAAAAGGGGGAGAACAGAAAGAGCTGGGTGGGTCCGCACCGGCGAGGACAGGGGGGACCATGACA